>JAYJME010002081.1:0-14503 GCA_036873775.1 Costaria costata
TCCCAGACACGTCTGGTGCTCTACAGTCGTCGCAATCGCTCGTCGTGGAGTGCTTTGTATTCTGCCCCAATTCCGGGGGCGCAATAAGCTAAAGTGCCGCCGGGGGCGTCGTTAACAAAAGTGCCCCCGGGGGCACATTTATCACTTCACTTATTATTAATAGTGAGCTATCATAGGTGGGGCTTGCGTGTACTCTGCGAGCCCTCTGTGCGTGTCCCTCTTCTACTGCTGTAGACTCCCAGCTCGTATTTTACGAGTACATACTATTAATAGCATAGCTCTAGACTTTTCGTTCAACCCCTCGCATTGTTCGGTGCCGAGCGTCCTCCTTCTAGACCCTTTTGACTTTTTCGAGAAAATAAAAGCTCTTCTTTCTGGAATATTTATCGTCATACCAGGCATGCGGCATGTTCTGTTTCACATGAAACGGCTACCGACAAAAATCGTCTACTACTCGTACGTACGAGTACTTCTCTGTACCCTCTCACTCGGTACTGCTGTACGTCTGCTGCTGTACTCCTTGTAGTACTGCTGTGATCAGCTTATAGAGCAACACTTGCAAAGCACACCCTTCAACAGCAGTACGCACGAATCAGCGATACGAGCAAATCAGCGGGGACTTGTTTTGACTTGGACGTTTTGACGACGTCGTAAAAAGAAAACAAACCAAGAACAGGTCTGAAACCGTCGGAGCGTATTAAAAAAAAATCCCCCACCCCTATTAAAAAACATTCGAGAACATGGTTTTTGTGTGGAGGAGGCGTAGGGAGCGCTGGACGCCACCCACCTTCCCCTTGCCGCACAGCATCCAGTTGTTCTCTCGTGATAGCAAGCTACGTCCCTGCCCGACAAAGCAAGCACAAGCAAATCATGGCTGAACCTCAGGAGACCCCAGCTGTCGAGGCCGAGACCTTCGCTTTCTCGGCTGATATCAACCAGCTCCTCTCGCTGATCATCAACACGTTTTACTCCAACAAGGAGGTGAGGCCTGGGCCTGCCCTACTCGGCACTCAGCCTTTATGTATAGACTTGTACCAGGCGGAGAGAAACTCTGTAGCCTGCTGCCTCCCCCCCCCTCTCCACCGATGCTTGCACGATGGAGGAAATCTAAGGCACAGGGTCACTGCCGGTGCTGCTGTAGGGTGGCACCTTGTTTTATTTCTAAGCGGGTGTGGAGCTTGGGCCGCCTGCGGAGCGTGTCCGGCCGAGCGCGTCCGATCAGATCATAGTATCCGTCAGCTTTTTTTCGCGGCTTCTACGGTGGTCTTTCTAGATCTTTCGGTATTTTGACCCACTGCTCACGCCCTGAGGCAAGTCAACAACTGATCAACTGAGCAAACCATTGCCCAACGTCAAGGGGTTGTGAGATCACGTGGCCTTGTTTGCGCTGCGGTGGTAGACGTGCCCTAGTTTGTGCGAAGTTGCGACTGGGTTTTTCCGCACTGGAATAGGGTTGGGTCTCCACCGTACGAGACTACCGCGTAGATCTTGCTGTATTTGATTTCGACCATCCAACTTTTTAGACACCAGTACGAGTAAGCAGGAAGGATCACATGGATGTGAGAGGCAGCCCATGGCAACGTCCGGTAGAGGTCGACGTGGTGCACCCGCGGTGGAAATATCAGCAGCACCTTTGCATCGCGCCTGTTTTCAGGGTATAGCTTGCAAGCGTAATCAAGGTGTAGACCACTTGCCCCCGCAGTAGTGCTCTATTCGACCTCGGATCATCCAGAGGAAGCTTTTCCGAACAAATAAGAAGGATACCGTCCGAAGTACCGGTACAAGAAACCCGCATTTTTTTTCTAGACGTGGCGTAGACCGTAGAATACCGTCTATTGACCTGATTCGGTACGTATCATGCCTGGTAGTCGACAGCAGCAGCAGTACGTGGACATCCGTTTGCTTGGCTTGCGTTTGGTTGCTGTATACTCACTCCTCTACGATGTGCTTTCTCTGACTCGTAGTTAAGTGACCTCAGAGCTGTTACTGCTCCATCTCTTCTCAAGATAAATAATCAGGTTGGATGTCGATGAGTGAAGTGGAAATAAGAGAGAGGACGGTTTACCCGGTATTGTGAGAACAATGCCATAAAATCATAAAATCGTTCTCGCATGAGAATGCTCAAAATGGCTTCCGAGAATGATCGAACTATAAAGCACCTTCGATTCAAAACGAAACTCAAATCCAAATCCGGCACTACCTGCATTCGTATGTCCTTTAATTTTGCTATTTTCTTGTTCTTTAATTTCGCTAATTTCTATGATACGTGCAGATCTTCCTCCGTGAGCTGATCTCGAACTCGAGCGATGCGTTGGACAAGATCCGATACCAGTCCCTTACCGACAAGGCTGTTTTGGATGCGGAGCCCAACATGGAGATCCGGATCATCCCCGACAAGGTGATCATTTATTTTTTGATTTTTTTTGGGGTTATTTTTTTCATTTTTCCATGAACAAGAATATGATGCCTGGGCTGATATATATGTAGAAGAATGAGCACAGACTAATTTTTGTTTGTTTTTTAGCATGACATGATGAAAGAAACAAGGCATCTGCATCTGCCGAAAATCCAAGTAATAACCTGTGTCCATTAAGTCTGATGGTTTGCTCGGCTTGTGAGATTATCGTTCTGAAGAGAGGTTGAAAATTGTTTTCGCTTTCGTGAACAAAATCCACCTGGCCTTGAGCCATAAACCATTCTATTGTCCTAGATTCGCAGGCGCTACGAGAGTACTGCTGTAGAAACGCGTCAATTCGGCTGCAGAACCGTCAACCGCCCGCCACTTGTGTACGTACCCGGTACCCTTTACCTGTGTGCCAGGTTGTTCGAGCTCGTAAAAGCGATGGCGGCATTATTTCAACGAAAACGGAAATGTTGCGTCTATTAGGTTTTTTGTAAAATAAAAACCAGAAAAACGGCGGTGTATGCATGCATGCCAATGCCAGTTTTATGCCAGTCGTAATCATTTGATGATATGATACAAGAGAAGGCCTTTCCATGGAGCTCTTTGAGGTTTAGTTTAACTTAGTAACCCCTTTGGAGCCAGAAACGTTTTTTTGCTACAAAAACTTGGAAATTGGTGTGAAATATTTTTTGCGGTAGTAAAGGGGCTAAGAATGGCAGTGGCTCGAAATTTGCCAAAATTGCCACAAAAACACTCATTCCAATTATAGGTGTATTCTCCACGACGTTGGTGCGATAACCATTCTCCACTTTCGTCCCCATAAACACGATTATTGGACCCGAAATATCGATATATATATTTATTTATTTTTTATTTTCCCAGTTACAATCTTAACTCGTCTTCCTCCTTTTCCCTCCCAATTAATAGTCAAAAGTCAGATCCGGGGTCACTATTACGGGGGACCATAGTAAATGGGACCAAATATTGTTAGCAAAAATAGAGAAATATAAAGGTTTTGGTGTCTACAAAAGATTTTACCGAACTGTGTCTACAGCAGTAGGTCCTATTAACTCAAGGACCAAATATTGTTAGCAAAAATAGGGAAACGTGTAGGTTTTGGTGTCTACAGTAGGTCCTGTTGTGTCTACAGCAGTAGGTCCTATTACCTGTGGTCCCCCGTAGTAAGCAGGCTCTTCTCCCTCCTCCCCACCACGTTAGTGCTTTAATTTTTTTCGCGAGAAGAGTTCAGCACTTTCTTGCCTCGTGGACTCGCGTCGAATTCTGCTTACCCACACTATTAAGCGCTCTCGGCAATAATTGGTGTCTTTGGAGAAAAAAAGCCCTTTCGTGCTTGAACCGGGCTTCGAACCCGTGTCTACCTATTTCAGAGTATTCGAGGCTAGACACTAAACCACAGGCGACGACCTGGCGATGGCGTGGGCGGAGCAGATCGGGGAGATATTTAACCGCCCTCGGGTGTAACCTGGGATGCCCATGCAACACACACGAAGTTGAAGGCACCGCCGACCACTGCACCAGAGACTTCCTCGTCGCCGGGCACATGCCCGACGGTACCCCTTTGACATGGAGACGATAAATAACTTCAAAGCCGTCTCCGCCAGCGTCGTCGGAGACGATCTTGAAGTTAAAGCCCGTCTCTGCCAACGTCGTCGGAGACAGGCTTGGAGTTACGTACCGTCCCCCAGGTCAAAGGGTTACCGTCGGGCATGTGCCCGGCGACGAGGAAGTCGGTGGTGCCTTCTACCTCGTGTGTGTTGCATGAGCATCCCAGGTTAAACCAGGCAAAGGGCGGTTCATTATATCCCCTATCTGCTTCTCCCGCGCCATCGTCAGCGCCGAAGTCGTAAAAATATTCTCCGACTTCGCTGAAGTCGAAGTCATAGGCGTCCATGGCGGCTGGGTTGTAGTTTCTTCGAGAAGGGTTTCTTAGTGATACGAAAGCTGACGACAGCGTCCGCGCAAGTATTCCATTATTAATCTAGCTGATGAAAAGATCAGCAGATGTATTCTGTGTTTGACGCTGACAAAACTATACCAGGTATATAATACCAGTATATAGTTACCAGGCCAGTAAGGGTACGATTCGCAGGCTAAGCTATGTACGTATTTAAGAAAGGTCTATACACGTTGGCTGAAATATGCGCCGTGAATTGATTTTGTGGTTTTTGCTCTGTCCAGGCCAACAACACCTTGACGATCGAAGACTCGGGGATCGGCATGACGAAGGCCGACCTTGTAAACAACTTGGGAACGATCGCGAAGTCCGGGACTAAGGCTTTCATGGAGGCCCTTAGCGCCGGCGCTGACATCAGGTGTGTGACATACTCTTGGTAAAGTGTACTGGTAGTCAACCCTTTTTTTCTCCTGCGCTTTAGCTTATCAGTACGTACCAGTATTGAGTTATGGTGCTGTCCATTGGCCCTTTTACAACTGAACTGGGGTTTGGGTCATGAACCGCCTATACAGGACTATGAAACGGCGATGACGCAAACAGACGTGCCCCCCCCGGACTAACTTTTTTAGCTGGATGTCTCCGAAGCAAGAAGAATGTCAGCGCCAAAAAGGGTGGCGTTCGACAGATCTTATCGAGGGCTGTCCAAAAACGGGTTGTTTGGTAATGGCACTTTTTTGTTACGGAGATGTCAAGCTCGAAAAGTCGGTCCGGAAGAGGGGGGGGGCGTCCGCTCGCATTATTACTTACGGTCCTGGCATTACGTACTCGAGCTGCTACCTGATGCTCTAAAGTGACAAGACCAATGCGTTGCTGAGAGAAACAACCGTGGCGGACAGCCGGTGCCGCTGCTTGCTGCATCTTTTCTCCCCTGTATCATACGATTTTTGTCCGAAATCACCCTGGTGCCGCTTTCTGTGTGTGTTTTTTTTATCGTTTTTCAGCATGATCGGTCAGTTCGGTGTGGGTTTCTACTCCGCATACTTGGTAGCGGACAAGGTGACCGTAACGTCAAAGCACAACGATGACGAGCAGCACACCTGGGAGTCTTCGGCCGGCGGATCGTTCACCGTAACACAGGTGAATACCGGTACCCGTACAAAAAAAAACAAGTACCATTGGTATTTTATTAAAGATTGGAAGTCGGTGCCTCGTACCACTCTTGCTGGTTATCATGTACCAGGTATACGCCTGCTATCCGTTGTTTTTGAGTATTCGCAACACCAGGACGACAAAACGGGGACCAGTACGAAGGATAAAAACTAACATCTGGACCCACGTTTTCGGGGATAACCTTGAATTTAGTATGCCACCAGTATACGAAGTATGTTTCGCAGTTCGTACAAGGTTAGTGGTAAAAAGAAATGCAGTCGCGGTACGGTTAATAGTACCAGGGACCGGTAAGTAATACCAGGTAAGTTTGTTTGAGTTGGGTGAAAAACATTGCTTCGTGAAAGTGCGACGTTTTGGCAGAGGGAGGGTTAAGGCATTGCGATCATGTTCACAGTAGTTCTGGAAAGCCATCGCTGTCACGGTTGCGGTGTACCAGGTGTTTGCTGTCGCGTGGGTTGGATATCGGTAGTTGCCGAGAAGTCGATTGGCGAAGACGTCCGATGGTCGATTAGTGTCACGTAAGAACTCGGCTGGTTCAAAATATGTGACATGCCATCCCTTGCTTTTATTTTTTGTTTGTTTGTTTATTTGTATTTACCTGCAATCAGGACGGCCCGGACGCCAAGCCGCTCGGACGCGGTACCCGCATCGAGCTAGTCCTCAAGGAGGACATGGCGGAGTTCCTTGAGGAGAGAAAGGTGAATAGTTCAAGATATTGCCGTCGTCTGTCCAATCTTAACGCGTTTTGACCGTGACTTGGAATACCTGTATATAGATGATTTTATATTCTGTTGTGTACAGGAGTTGATATAGTACTACTGTTTTGTTGTGTATTTTCTCGTACCAGTATGTATTTTTTTAGCCTTGGTTTTGTACGGGGATACGGAAGGGAATTACTGGTGAGAAGTGCGCTGAAAATTCGTGTTCGGCGCGTTTTCAGTTTTTTGCCTTGGTACCCTGAGTTTAGCAGGTTGCATATTTTATTGGTTGGGTTTAGTCATGTTTTGAGTTCTGAATATGGTTGATCGCCCACTGATTTTTTTCTCCTTATTATCTGTGTGCTCGTCGGACTTGTCGCATAATGTAATTTGTGCGTATGAATAGATCAAGGACTTGGTCAAGAAGCACTCGGAGTTCATCGGCTTCCCCATCAAGCTGTACACGGAAAAGACCACCGAGAAGGAGGTCACTGATGACGAGGACGAGGAGGCGGAGGAGGAGGGGGACGACGACAAGGAGCCTAAGGTGCGTAATGTCGCTGCAAAATTGGTTGTACTTGCCCTTGCTCGTTATAGGTTTGATACGGTCTGGTGTCTGGTGAAGTACGCCGGTGGGTGTTTGAAATGCAGCGGTATGTAGTGTCAAGCGCGTGTCGGTGTGTTTCCACGCAGCTTGAAAAAATGAGTCGAGCCAGATTCGTGGACAAAGGACCTCTCACAGCTGACATTTTTGGTTTTCTAATAACATCGTCGTAGGGTCGCGTTTTAGGCGTGTCGGCTTGCTCACCTGGTTATGCTGCGCGAATAAAACGAATTTACTCCTTTTCCCCTTCTATAGCTGGGGCGGTATTGGTTTTAGGAGGCGTGACCCGATCGCTAAGCATGCCAACACCACCATTTTGCTCGTGGACGTGGTCAGCTAGTCATGGTCGTAGTTGCGGTAGGCAGTAGGGCAAATTTTCTTGCACCACACCGGCGTACTGCCTGCGCCTACGAGCAAGAGCTGCAGGAAGTTTGTTGCTTCAGATCGTGCGTAGAGTGCGTCGGCGGCATATAGGAAATTAGCGGCAGCCTGGGTGTTATCGCGGGCACCAACGCCGTGCCCGCTGACGCAGCCTGTTGCGGTAATTTCTACTATTAAATGGTAATTCAAAACCGGATAATACGCGTCCTCGTTGACGCGGCTGTATTTCTAACTGCCTAAGTGATGATGGCTGTTTGGAATGCGGTGGCGTCGTTTTCTCTTCAGTGCCGTCGACTATTGGTTTCGCCGAGCTTTGTGACGCCCGGGCACCAAAGTCGGCTTTTAATAGAAAGCCGACGATGCGACCGCGTTTCTAACAGTTGCCGCTACACTATATAATACTTGGTATAGTTATTCTATTTAATAATGCAAGAGCTGATGTTTGTACTTGATTTGTACTCCGCGCTAACCATATCAGGTCGAGGACGTTGACGAGGCGGAGAGCAAGGAGAAGAAGACCAAGAAGATCAAGGAGGTACGACGATTGCCGCACGTACTCGGAGATATGGGGATTTAGATGTACCGCTGAGTGTGCTGCTTTTGTCGGCGTGGCCATCTTGTTTTGAAGGTGTCTGCTATTGAAGCTAAAAGAACAAAGATGACATGTATTATCATAATAGTTTGGTTTGTACTGGTGATATAAATGTTGAAGTATCAGGTGTTGTTTGAAGGTTCGTTATGTTTTTTGGTCTTTGCATGGACTGTAGGAATTAAACTTTTGAGTCCGAAAGCACTGGAATTCCCGAGAAGCGGTTGAACGTTGCTAGGTATTTATGAGTCAAATACAACCATTTTTTTTGCGGTTACCCTTCCAGGCCTGATGTACGGGCTAAATCGGTTCGTGTGACATTATTCTCGTACACTTCGTTCACGTGGTTAGCGGGTGAGTTCTGGAGCACGCCTGTTCCCCAGGAATCACTTCATGTTGACGTGGCCTTATCGCTCACAAGGTATCACCATAGGCGAAAATTTAAGGTTCGCGGTCATTAAAATATACACAAAACGATCCTTACAGAGTCCCATTCAGAGCGCGATCTAAAATTGAGACAAGACGATCTGTACAGAGTTCCGTCCAGAGCGCGACCATACACGTGGCTGATATTTTCTCTCTCCAAACCGCCGTCGGTCATCCCCCTGTGACAGGTCTCGCACGAGTGGGAGCACTTGAACCAGCAGAAGCCTATCTGGATGAGGAAGTCCGAAGAGGTGACACACGACGACTACGCCGCGTTCTACAAGTCCCTCAGCAACGACTGGGAGGTGAGCTTTTGTCTTATTGGCAAGCCTCTTGCCTTTTGGAATATTTCAGACTTTGTTTGCCTTCTCGCTCTTCCGACGGTAAACTACTACCAGGTACGAGTTTTTCCAATGAACTATTTCCAGTATAATACCAGGTTTTAGCTTGCGAAGGTTTGGTAATCCGTTTTCCTGCTGAACGTACCATGCTACCTAAATAAAGTATGGTTGTTGTTTTTTGGAAGGATTTCGACTCTCATTTTTCTTCTTTCCATTCGCTTTTTTTCAAGTGCGAGACCCGCGGTTGGTAAAAATAATAGTATTCCTGTGACTATTATACATGTTGTTTTAACGCTTTTACTACCCCCAAAATGTATCCTTCACTATTTCCAAGTGGTTTTGTCTCCAACCGTTTCTGGCTCGAAAGCGGTTAAAAAAACGTTTGGACTATTGGGGTACGATCATGTTTTTTAATATGGTTTCGATGCTTTCTATTGTTTTTATGTAGGGTCACGCCTCCGTGGATCACTCCATTGAAAGATCCCCGCCTTTTTCTCTTTTTGTAGGACCACGCCGCCGTGAAGCACTTCTCGGTGGAGGGGCAGCTGGAGTTCCGGTCTGTGCTGTACGTGCCCAAGCGCGCACCGTTCGACATGTTCGAGGGAGGAACGAAGAAGAAGCACAACAACATCAAGCTGTGAGTCTCTTTACTTTTTTGTGTCAACATCAAGAGCCGTCAGTTCCGTTCTATTACGGGGGAACATAGTAAATAGGACCAAATATTATTAGCAAAAATAGGGAAATCTATAGGTTTTTGTGTCTACAGTAGGTTCTATTGTCTCTACAATATTGTTGGCAAAAATAGGGAAATATATAGGTTTTGGTCTACAGTAGGTCCTATTAACTATGGTCCCCCGTAATAGTAAGGTTTTACTGTGAACCCTTTCTTTTAAGTATCCGCTGAGGTGTTTGCCAAGCTTGGTTGATGGCCTCGTTTCGTCGCCAGGCTCGCGTTAGTGCCGTAGAGCTTTTTCATTTCCTATTAGCAATTAGAATTGTACACTGCTACGTGGAAACGCGGGTTGCTTCCGGCAGAGTGCACGTGCCGGTGACAACTCCTGCCGTTTCTTACCCGAAAACGTGGGTCTAAAAATTCACCTACCAATACAATAATTAATGGTAGTTTGCTTAAAACGTGGATGGCGTTAGTTTCAAAGGGGTTTCTGTAAACATATATACAAACCTTGCTTTTGATTTTATCCTGATTGGTGGAAAACCCTCACCGTGTGTTTTTGGCGCCCGTTCTTCCTCCCGTTGTTCGCCGTTTGCATTTTGTTTTCAGGTACGTGCGGCGAGTGTTCATCATGGACAACTGCGAGGACTTGATGCCTGAGTACTTGCAGTTCGTGAAGGGTGTGGTGGACTCGGAGGACTTGCCTCTCAACATCTCTCGCGAGAGCCTGCAGCAGAACAAGATTCTCCGCGTTATCCGGAAGAACTTGGTGAAGAAGTCGGTGGAGCTCTTCAACGAGCTCGCCGAGGACGCCGAGAAGTACAAGAAGGTCAGTTTCTAGCGCATACGAATATAACTGTAGCAGGTGTAAGCTGTGTAGGTATATCCATATCCTCGAAGTACGCGTAGTGGTTTCTGGCGATAACTTATTCGTTTTAGTTGTGTCATTGGACTTGGTTGTTGTAGTTGTGTCATTGGAGAAGCTATCTCAACACTAGCAGACCGGTCAAGCGATATGTCTTTTCTTTGCGTCTTTATTTTTTGACAGGCCTAGCTCATTGGCCGAGGGCACCCCCAAGCTTGCTCTGACCGTAATACCCCTCGCTGATTGGCCGTTTTACTTTTTAACGGCAGTTCTACGAGGCGTTCGCGAAGAACCTGAAGTTGGGCATCCACGAGGACTCGGCGAACCGCGCCAAGCTGGCTAAGCTCCTCCGGTACCACTCCACCAAGAGCGGGGAGGAGATGACATCGTTGGACGACTACGTGTCCAGGATGGACGACAAGCAGGCGGGCATCTACTACGTAACGGGGGAGTCGAAGATGGCGGTCGAGAACTCGCCGTTCCTTGAGAAGCTGAAGAAGAAGGGCGTAGAGGTGCTGTTCATGGTTGACCCCATCGACGAGTACGCGGTTCAGCAGCTGAAGGAGTTCGAGGGGAAGAAGCTTATTTGCGCCACGAAGGAGGGGATGAAGATCGACGAGTCGGATGAGGAGTCCAAGAAGTACGAGGAGGTGCGTACAAAGCAATGACCGCCAAGTCACGATTTGTTTGAAAGCCGCAGGCTTCGTTTAACTTGTTGTATTGCCAGGGGACGCGTGGAGACGACTTGAAATAAGTTTTTAAACCAAAGACACTTGAAAAAAATATTGAGTTTTTTTTTGTTTTTTCGTTTGTCGGTCTCTTGCATTGCTTTCTTCTCGTATAACCTAACCCCTTTACTACCCCAAGAAAGCGTTGACACTATTTCCAAGTAGTTTTGCCGCTCTAAAAGGGCTAAGTGTATATAGGCAAAGGCGTTAAATTCTGGCTCGTTTTTTCTCGTCTTACGTGTCCGCCTTTTTCTTTTTGTTTTTCAGGCAAAGGCTGCGTCCGAGGGTTTGTGCAAGCTGATGAAGGAGGTCCTCGCCGACAAGGTGGACAAGGTCGTCGTCTCCAACCGTCTCGCCGACTCGCCGTGCGTCCTCGTAACGGGAGAGTACGGTTGGTCAGCCAACATGGAGCGCATCATGAAGGCGCAGGCCCTCCGCGACTCGTCGACGTCTTCCTACATGACGTCTAAAAAGACCATGGAGGTCAACCCCACCAACTCCATCGTTGTCGCGCTTCGGGAAAAGGTGAGAATGTTGGATTTCCCGCAGGATTTTCATCCAGCGATATAGGATAATTATGACCAGTTAAATGGTACGAATGTGTACCTGTTTGTTTCTTGTTTTTGTCTTTTTTGCAGTAATCTGGAAAGGCGTTACCACTCGCTGTGCTTTATTAGTTTATAGCCTTGAGTCTAGAAAATTAAGGGACATGGCTGCACATTTCGACCGGTACAAAATCCCAGTTAGTTTTCGTTCTTCTCGGGCACTAGGCAGTCATTTCAAGTTGAAGGCTCCTTGTCCGCGGCTGGCTCACGCCTGTGTTGCACACGCATTTTTATCTGTTGCGTTCTTTACGTTTATCAGGCGTCGGCGGACCAGAGCGACAAGACGGTGAAGGACCTTATCTGGCTTCTTTACGACACGTCGCTGCTCACGTCTGGGTTCAGCCTTGACGAGCCGACCACCTTCGCTGGTCGCATCCACAGGTGAGGGGACAGCAAGGCTGGTTTTTACTTCGGGGCGTCAACTGGGCCTACGAGAGTCGTGGTATTTGTTGAACAGTTTTTTTCGCCTCTCGTTAGGTCAAGGTCACGCTTGACACGCCCTTGGTTTTCATTGCTCTGTCATGAGCGGAGCTCATCACAAAGCTATAGTCTACGCATGCTCTGAGGGCCTTCGTGAAGGTACACTTGCAAACCGTGTCTTGTTTACGAAGGCAACATGTCATAATCGACCAACCGTCTTGAACTGATCTCCTACTACGTATTTAGTAATAACTGCTGTTGCGCACAGGTAAAATATACAACCAAACAGACGCTTAATTTTTTTCTTCGGGTTTGTGTGTTGTTTGTTTCGGCAGGCTGATCAAGTTGGGCCTTTCGATCGACGAGGACGACGCGGCAGCAGACGACGGGGAGGACGACATCCCGGACCTCGACGACGCGGATGGGGATGAGGAGTCGACCATGGAGCAGGTTGACTAGACCGATGCTGCTGCTTTCTCCATGAAAAATGGTTGAGGGTGTCGTGTTGGGGGAGGGGTAGGAGAGATGGTGGCGGTGGCGACTCACGGCTCCTTTAGTCAGTACGTAGTTCATGCACGTTGGTAACGGATTGATGTCGTTGGAGCAGTGACAAATTTCTTCACTTGATGGGCGATGATGTTTCCATTGTTGTGGTTGTCGGGTTTTGAGATGATGGGATTGGGCGCGGGGAGGAGAGAGGCGCTGCTATTCGAGGAGAGGCGTAGTAGGGAAAGCGGGTTGTTTTACGAGACGATGTAGGTCTGGAGGAGGAGAAAAAAAAAAGAGCATAGGTATGACGAGACCAACAAACAAGAAGCCGGTGTTATATTTGTGTTTTATTCGGCTTGAGCTCGTCTTTGCAAGATTTGAGTTCTCCGGGCTTTTGGGGTGGGGACCGTGTTCTCTCGCGTTGAAAAAGAAAGTTTTAGCTGTAGGTGTCGGACGTTCTCGGGAATAGTTCCCTTAGGAGGATGTCACCCGGCCACTAGTGATACGGAAGCCCTTCGGCAGCAGAGGATAGTGGTGTGCTGCTGTCTGATTTTTTTTGTTTCGATGATGCAATTTTTTTTTTTAACTACAAAGTAGCGCCGGTTGCTCGCTATAGTTACTGCCTTCGAAATGGCTTTTGGCATGAATGGGAAAATCAGTAGTGGCAGTACGCGGGGGAGTTGTCATAGTGGCGGGTGTTTCCGGCCGTCACTATAGAGGAACCACTGCCGTTGCACCGGCAATTTTCCTTGCTTTCAATCGGTGTTTGGGATTTGCCCCCCGGGGCTGGGCGTTCCGACCGTACCCTCAAAGTGGAAACCGTACATAGTGGACTTACGCTTGGTGTGCTGACCGCGAGAAACTGGTGTAAATCGCGTTGTTACCGGCTAGTCGGGGCGGGCAGTTGTCGCGTTCTTTGACGGCACACAACCAAACAAGCAAAAAAAACGGTTTTCCAATGAAGTTGGCTTTTTGGCCGTGTCATGTACACTACACGTAATATATAATTGCATGAACTGTGATGGATCTTGAACGGTCCGCGCTAATGTGCTACACTCGAAGAAGAGGTGCCTCAAGTGCGACGACCATTATTATGTGTTCTGTTTTTTTTCATTGATGATTTTACTTTTGATCATAAATTGTGTCTTGTTTTTTTTTTTTTTTTTTCGCGGAAAATCACGG
Organism: Costaria costata; assembly: GCA_036873775.1. Taxonomy (NCBI): domain Eukaryota; class Phaeophyceae; order Laminariales; family Agaraceae; genus Costaria; species Costaria costata. Next base: position 13,491 of record JAYJME010002081.1, read on the forward strand.
CACCGCTAGTGTCGTCCTCAACTGTCTTGAGACAGCGAGGCGAGCACACCCTTTTAGTGTGGCCGCCTTTGACTTTTTTTTCGCTTCACCGAAGAGTTTCACAATCAGATCCCCGAAATATTTCGGCGTAGGTAGAACTGACCGGTCTGATCTGCGTGATCTACGGATCATATTTGCAGGGGCTTTCTGCTTGACTCTTAAATCCTTCTTGCGGATATGTTTAGTTTGTCTGTCGCGTTTTTTCGAAATATGGCATGGGTCTTGCACAACATGCCCACAGCAAAGTTCAAAATGATGTGTGTTGGATACTGCTCGTCCTCTGTGACCTCGATCCCTGCGGGCCTATGCTGGACCACGATCGGGGTGACGTCCATCGGGGTCCTTCGTGCCACCTCATTCGTATTTGTTTGCTTTCCTTTTTCATTATTTCCTTCTTCTTTTGGTTTGCTTGCGTCTGGCATATTTTTGTCGTTGTCTCGTACTGTATACCTGGTAGCAAACAGTAAAGTAGTCGTTGTTTACGCCTAAGTTGACATTATTCCTGCGAGCCCTGTCAAAAAAAGGTGGGACTCTTCCTTGTGTTGGGGGGATTGAAGAATCGAAGAAAAAAAAAAACTCTTTTTTGAGAGAACAGCACACCGTATGCAGCGAGTGTGTGTGCCTTTAGCCACAAGGTTGGACACTGCTGCAGTATCGGGAGTTGTATGTATATATCGGAAATCGTGTCGCTTATCATATCGGAAAACATAGTGTGCCCCGATATCCTATCTTTGATGCATCGGAAAACGACTTAAAACAAAGAAAAGTGCCCTGATATCCCATTAAACCTAATTTCCTCGTTGTTCTCACATTAACTCAAAATCTAGAGTCCGTGGTCACACAAAGGTGATGGAGCCCTAGGAAGATCCGAAAAACAATAAAAAACATAGATATATGGGCAGGTACAATATTTGGGTAAAGGGTGGTAGTGCGTATTCTATTGAGTACACGGAGAGGAGGAAAACTGGTTGGAT
>JAYJME010002082.1:0-14498 GCA_036873775.1 Costaria costata
TTCTACGATAGCCCCCCCCCCCTCCCGCCCCCAAAACCAGCGATTTTCTTTTTACGAACGTTTCATCGCTGTTCGACACGAGGAAGGATGCCCTGAAAAAACTATCTTCCAATAATTTATTGTTTGCGACGGAAGGGTTATCGAACGATGACGTCGGGGTGGCCAGAAGCACCGTATTTCAGGAGATACGGCCGTGACCTTGGTTTCAAAACCGGCGATTTCGTTGAAGAAAAGTTGGGGGGCTATCATCGTAGAACGACTTTGGGGTGTAGGTATAGTTTGTAGTATGTAAATTGCTTTTTGGGAGATGTAGGGGGAGCGAGGTGGGCGGCGAAAATGCATTAACTAACGTCTTGAGTTAGCGTGCTTCTAATTTTTAGTTTTTTTTTTGTAGGAAACGATCCCAAAACCAAACGGTCCTTTGCATTTCCATCCAGAGCGTGTAGCATCTCTGGAATAATGTGTTACAGACGAGCTTCAGCGGCATTGTTTTTCGTCGCATTTTTGCTCGCCTCTACGTAGGGGTTTGGCCCCACACCATACCTATCTGGTACGTTAGAAACGAACTCAGCGGCATCAATTCGTAAACATTTGTTGCTCGCCTCTACGGTCTTCCCGCCGGCATCAGTCTCCAGCAGTCGCATCTTCAGGCCGACCTCCAGGCTCTTGAGGCCCAGCCCGCGGTGCAGCTGCTTGTCGGTGTCCCTCTGGCGAAGGATGTATTCGAGGACCTCGATCGCGCCGCCCTCCACTTCCGAAGACTGCTGCGTGATGTCGAGCTGCTGCTCTAAGAAGCGAACCTGTGGTACACGCGCAGTGTGATGACTTTATCAGAGCCCCCCCCAAGATCAATGATTTATCAGTGCAGCATGGTGAGAGCTTCAACGAACCTTGCCAGTAGAGTAGGCGATACCTGGTACTATAGCTCATAAGCAATGTTTTCAATGCTAGAGCTACGAGTATAGAGTGGATAGCTCAACACGCGCATTGAAAAGTACATATATATTTTTTTCGTTTTCTGGCACTATCCAGTATTAAATGTGTATACTGTAGATAACCAACACAGCGGTGGCTTCATGGGGCAGGACGGCTGGGGATGGGGCGCGAGAGAAACCGCTAAAGCCGTGAAAACAGCCTGAGCTTATAGGTGTGGTAGATATGACAGCTCACCGAAGGAGGAATCGTTTCAAAAAGCTCTGTCCCCGCAGACATAGAACCTTCAGCAGGCACTCTGAATGAAACACCCTCCTCTCCCCATTCACACCACATTTCGTGCACGACAGCATTGGAAGGTCTTGTTGACGTGGCCAACGCTAAGATACGATACGATACAAAACAAAATCAAAAACAAAACGATGGTTTCTAGCAGCTCTCGTTGCACAAGGCATCAAATCAACGAGAAAACAAAACAAAACAAAACAAAACAAAGAACCAACGACAAGTTGTGGTACATATCATAAGAGGCTCGGAGAATTCGTGCGGCCGCGGCGTGACTTTTGCACGCTATCTGAAAGGACAACGCGAGGTGCATCGAGTTAAGTTTGAAGGTTGGCTTTCCGTTCTTGTTGTTAGAGAGGGAGAGAGAGAGAGAGAGAGAGAGAGAGAGAGAGAGAGAGAGAGCCCGCTGCGCTGTTACGGGGGAGAACATCATTCAGAACCAACGACACGTGCTACGATAGAGGAGGTACACGTACCACATTTCAGAAAAAGGCATTTTTTTTTTCTGTCGGACGAAGCTCCACAAGTTAGAAACTACCCGGTAGCCAACATCGTTTTTTGTTTTCTTTAGAAACATGCTTATCGCAAACTTGCCATAAGACACGTGCTACGATATAGGTGCACCAGTTATTTTCTGGGGATCCACCCACAAAAACTGATTTTTGACTAAACTAAAAGTGCACCTCGATTAACAAACCCATGACCTAGGTGTACAAAAAACTCATATTGAAAAACAAGAACGGCACCCCGACGATTTTGGCTTAAGAGTCCCCGTCCTTCAGAAACAAAAACGCCAAAAAATGCTACCTCTATCGTAGCACACGTCCCAACGAAGGTTCATGGGGTTAGTTCATCGGGTTGCCCTTTCCATTTTTTTTTCTCACACAAAGACAGCTTCTTCTGGGTGAGGTAGACGTACTATAGTAGAGAGCTCCTCAACAAATGAGGAGCCCCATAAAAGAAAAATCCCAGTAAATTATGGTTGCAAAATATGGGTCGAAAAAAATAGAGGGGGGGATACGTAGTTTTTTATTTTATCATCTATTATATCTGGGGGATCTGACTACTGTGGTCTCAAGTTATACCAGGCAGCTGGTAGATATTTTTACACATCCTAGCGAAGCTGCAAGCAGAGCGTTTCGGCGTCTCCATTCCTGAGGTGAGGCACATCGCCACGTTCAACGCCAAGCAAGCGTGAGCCCACATAATATACCGATGCCCATTCATTCTCTCATGCCGTATATTTGCATAGGCATGTAATCTGAATCCCCTCAAAAACGTTAGCCAGCGATTTGCGTGACCTAGGCTAAATGGTCCGCATTTAATCAACAGAGTCTAAGATTCAACCAAATCTAGTTTTTTTTTTAACCAAAATCTTGCTATTCTTCTGCCGAATCTTAAGAGTCAATCAACCGAATCCCAAGATTTTTGCCCTAAGACAAAAATTTCACACCTACCTGACCATTGAGCCCGCGCGTTCTCTTGCGCAGCGCTCGAATAACGTCTTCAGCGTCCGCGCTCACGTAGTCCGCCTTGTATGCGCGGAGGTCGCGTTTTAGGTCACGCTGCGTCTCCGTCAAGATTACGATCTCTCGCTCCCTTGGAGATAAAGAAGCGCGAACGTTTTTTGGGTCAAAAGGGCGTTGTTCTTATCATATGATACGAAGTCGGGAATGTTCCGTAGCCAGTTTTTTGTTGGACCACCACTCACTTAAAAAAAAAAAGAAGGTGTAAGCTCGGGAGTTGTCTGCGCTAAAGCTGCACGCAAGCACGTTTATTTAGCTTCTTCTCTCCAGGGCGTGGCAACATCCCCCGAGAGATACGTATAGTACGTACGTGGAGTCTGAAAAAAAGAAGCTCGGCAGCCTTTTATTACATGAATAGGGACGACACTTGTCACTTACATTTTTTTTCAGGTACTTGTGTATGCGCACGTAGCACGTATAGCTCGAACGGGCCGCCGCTTTCGACAACGAACTCTAGCACTCACGCCCGGATGCGCGCACCTAGAAGAAACGTCTGCATGGTCGGTTATAAGCCCGACGGGCTCCGTCCCGGCATTATAGGAATGCGAGGGTCTAGATGGTCACACGACTACGGCCATGCATGGCAATGATTACCCCCCCCGCCCCTCCACCCACAGTACGACATGGCTCACTTGAGAGCTAACTGCTGGTCGACACCACCGACCAGAGCCTCCAGCGCCTGGCGAACAAAAGCTGGCAGAGACGTCACAAGCACGGTGTCTCCCCGAAGCGCATTCACGACCCTCGTCGTGGCGGTCGTGTCAACTTCGGCGCCCCTTTGGTCGCCGGTCTCCGGTCGCCCGCCCACGATGCCGCTGCTCCCGCGACGGCTGCCGCTGCTGCTGCCTCCACTGCCGCCGCCACCGCCGGTACCAAACGCCGACGATGTGTGGGCGGCCGCCTGCCTCGCCTCAGTACCACCACCATACGGGATTTCTTGTTCAGCAGCGCTGACTTTTATTTCGTCGGAGAAAGCTTTCGTGTCTGTCATGGCGGCGCGAGCAGCCGAGAGAGCCTCTTGCGGGTTCGTCGGGGCAAGAAGTGGAGAAGGCGCTAATAACGCCGACGAGGGTGACGGAGATGGCTGGACGCAAGAAGACTGGCCAGTCTTCTGACCACCACAATCACCATCACCACCGCCGCCGCCGGTTGAATCGGAGTCAAGCAGACCCTGAAGTATCGTCCGCGCCATGGTACCGGACTGTGCCACCGCCACCGCCGCGTCTCGGAGTCTTGAAGGGTGATGAGGGCCCGGCGGCATGGTCTCGGGTACCACCACTGCCGGCAGAAGCGGGGGCGAGGGCGTCGACGGAGATTGCCCCGATTGCCCCAGACGGTTCTGGTTGACTTTGTTGCGCTGATCTGCCGTTCTACTGCCGACAGTCGCAGAAGAACAGCGGCCGGCGACCCCCTTGCTTAACTTGTACTCAGAGGCGCCACAGCGCACGTCGGCTTCCTCCCCGCTGCACACAACCTGGACCAGGGCAGAAGGAGGTCCCCTCGTGACACCCGCCCGGGGAGCACGCCACGTACCCTCCTGAGGTTCCCCGATCGACGACGGCAACCCCGCCTCCCTCGAAGCTCCTGCGTCCGCTCCCGCTCGCCCCGCCGTCGGCCCTGTATTTTGCTGGCAGATCTCCAGCACGGAAGCTACTGCCGCCGTCAACGCTGCCCGCAAGGTAGCAATTGCTTGCCTCTCCTCCGCCAGCGCTGCCAACGGGTAGCCCGCTAGGACACGCGCCTTTTCCTCCTCTCGTGCGCGAACCGCCGCCGAGTCGGCCTGGGCGATTAGGTCAAGGCCCTTGTTCTTGCGCCAGCCACCACCACCACCACCACCACCAACATGTGGTGCTGTCCTGTGCGGCTGTTGTCCATACCGCGCTTGTAACTTATGCTGCGGCTGGAATTGTGACTGCAACTGCGCCTGCGCCTGCGCCTGCGGTTGCAGCTGTGGTAGCTGCATTGGCTGCGAATGTACCTGCTTCGTAGGCTGCGGTTGCGGCTGCGATTGCGGCTGTGGTTGCGTCTGCGGCTGTGTCTGGACCTGCTGGGGCTGTGCCTGCGCCTGCGGCTTCAACGACTGCGGCTCTGGTTGCGGCTCCGGCTGCGACTCCGGCTGCGCCTTCGGCTGCGGCGGTTGTGACGTCAGCGCCTGCGGCGTCGGTGATTGGGGCGTCGGCGGCTGCTGCGGCGCCAGCAGCGGCGCCACTTGTGGTTGCGGCTGAGGCTCCCCCGGAGGCCGTGAATGCGGTTGCGATGGCGACGACTCTTGCGGGTGCTGGGGGTGCTTGGGGTGCTGTTGTTGTTGCTGCTGTTTTCGCAGCTCTTGTTCTGACTCCCAATGTCTGATTGAAGAGGGAGGATGAAAAAGATGGGGGCGGGCGCAGACACGCACGCCATACGAGGCGGCGTGCTGTAAGTACTGTATCATCGTTTCTTTGTGTCGCGATAACATTTCGATTACCTGTTACAGACGGCGAAAAACAAACGGGGGGTGCTACATATGAACAACGTGGCATGCTTCTGCAGCCAGGAACGCCGCAGGTTGTTGCACTCGTGGCAGACGGCTACTACTGATAACATTTTTGGATGTAACGTCGTTGCCGCAGTACGCGCTCACCGTGATGGGGGGCTGGAGAAGCAACGCCGGGCAGCAATGTTAACACGTGTACATAGATAGTGTCCGCAGCCAAGAACGCACCTCTTTTTTTCCTTCTGCAGATCTTCCCGCGCTATCCTCAGCGAAGCGATCGTCATCGTTAGCTGGTTCTTGAGATTGTTCTTGTCTAACTCCGATGCCTTGTCCTCACCGCCTAAGTTATAGTTTCGGCGTTGGGTCATAGTGTTTTTGGGTGTCCAGGGTTCGAGATTGGTCGACCTTTGTACTGCATCAACCGCGCCACGTGTGTCATGCGGCGCATGCGGTGAGGAGCGATTCGGATTTTGCCCCGCAGGGTACCCGTTTCTTTGAGTTTACGTATACATCGAGTGTCCGCACTCAAAACTCAAGGAATATACTGATATCGGGTACAAGCCACTGCCCCCCTCGCAATCAACCTGCATGTGCTGTCCATGCGCTCTGCTTTGGTGTTCAACGTCTGGGCGAGTGGCAGATTTTCCATTACTTGTATCGCATCGCGCGAACGCAAAACCTACAGCTGGAGGAGCGTGACTTTTGTAGTTATGGGGGACCATAGTTAATAGGACCAACTTCAACCAAAAAAAAAGTCTATACATTTTCCTATTTTAACTAACAATATTTGGTCGTATTTAATATGGTGCTCAGTACAATAGTGTGCAGGTAGAGTGTACAATACAGGGCATTTTCTGGCCGAGAGAACACTACTATTATCCTTGCTGTTGCTCTTCCCTCCGCCGGGGTGATTACAAGAAACCTTGCGTTTCGTACCTAGGCCGCGGCTGGCGTCACGCTTTGGCGTTTCAAGTTTCGACCGCCTTTGTTAGCGACGCGTGCTGTGATAGAGAGGTAGCTATAGCACTTAGTGGCCAAAATACATTGCAGACCTGTAGCACTGATTTGACAAAACACTTCGCAGGTAGTACTGTTTGGCCAAAATATTTTGTAGGTAGCGCTTATTGGCCAGAATATTTCGTAGGTGGCACTTTTATTGGCCGAAATATTTTGCAGGTAGCACTTTTATTGGCCGAAATAATTTGCAGGTAGCACTTTTATTGGCCGAAATATCTTGCAGGTAGCACTTTGATTGGCCGAAATATTTTGCAGGTATGATAGCACTTTTATTGGCCTAAAATATTTTGCAGGTAGCACTTTTATTGGCCAAACTATTTTTCAGCTAGCACTGATTGGCCAAAATATTTTGCGGGTAGCACTGACTGGCCAAGACGTTTTAAGGACTGACGGGACTCGGTTAAGGGGCTCGGGTCGGAGGGCGCCACAGCCCACCCAAGCCGACACGCCGCCGCACATCGAAAGGTCTACCAACAGGGAGTAAGTAGACCGTGAGAGCGAACGAGGAAGACGCGTTCTTCGCCGGACGGACCGACGGATTTTTTTAAGCTGCTGACACCGCCGTGATTGCACTCCGTTTGCAGGGGAAAATGGCAGGCGGGAGAGAAAAGGTCGGCGTACCCGTTGGCACCCTGCCTTTTGCGATAATCCAGGGCGCGTTTTGTTTTTGCGATGTTCCGGGAGACAAGGGTGAAGGGACAACCAAATATCATCAAATATCATCGGAACACCATTTATTTTCGTGTTTTACAGATGTTTTATGCGTTGTGTAAAGGTCCATGGGATTTTTTTTCGTCGGACTGAGTTTTTCGTTTCTTCTCACAAAGTCAGTTTTTGGGCGAGATATACGTATACTATAATAAGTGTCATAGAGAGTACCTTAAGTGAAGAGCGTTTAACAAAAAAAGAAAATCGGTGTGTGTACCTCTACCGTTCCGATTTTTTTTTTATGTATGTGCACTTTCTCTCACCTTTGCCGCCCTCCGCAAGTGCTCGTAACACGTCTTTTAGCTCCTTCGGCTTTGCTCCGTCGACGTCTGCTGACGACAACTCCTCCTGGCTGTCCCTTGCCCCCGCCGGCACGGGCTGGGGAACCTTTGGAGGGACGTTCTCGGCGAATTCCGTCCCCCGCTCTTCTTCCGGTGTTGATTCGGGATACTTGGGAAGTCGTCGGGAGGGGTTGCGGGGGCGGGGCGGACAAAAACCTTTTTTATATTGACATTTTGTCACGATTGAAGATTGCAGTGTTTTTTGTTCGTTTCTTTTTTTTCCCCTCGATATGTGGTGTGGTATTGTACGTACCAGGTAGTACGGTGTTTGACACCGTGCAAGTTACATAGTATCATATGTGCACAAGACCGCTGGAGTGACGTATATAAGCGCGAAACATGTGAAACACAGGTCCCTACCCCCGCCTAGTCAGAAAAGTTAGTTCATACCTCGGACAGATCATCGATTCCCACCGCATGATCTAGATATTCCAAGGCAGATAGATCTATTTCCTGATCTCTATTATCTATGTCATATTGCCGGGTGGGAGACGTGTGATCTGCATGATGAACTAGCACATGTTTTCTGAGTTGGATATGTACGGTACAGATCCTGCACAGCATCTCAGAACGGCAGGTTAGTGTCTAGATGATCTAGGTCATGATCCGTCCGAGGTGTGAAAGTTTTCGCCGAAAAGCGCTACTACAGTACGTGTACTCCAGTGTCACCTGTGGGCGCGATGTGCCAGGTTCCTGCCGAGCTCGCTGCTGCTGCTGCTTGGCTTCCGTCTGGAGGACGTGTAGCCGGTGGAGAAGATCGCCGAGAGCCTGGCTGTGCTTTTTCCCGCTCTCGTCCAGTTCATCGCGGAGGTGGTCGTTGAGGGCAGTCAATATCGCCAACTGCGATGATAAACGGCATACATATATATACGCCGGCAGACAGATATTATGATCCGGCCTTAAAATATTTGGAGCGGCAGGCCAGCTTTCGATAGCGGGTCAGGAGGACAAAAGCAAAGCCCGGCGCGGTCCCAGTTCGGTTCGCAGAGCGGTTCGCCGCGTGCTCGAACAACTCGAGTTTGGATCGAAGGAACATACGTGGCGTGAAGGAAGTTCTTCATCGTCCCGACACGTTAACATCCTAAACACACTCCACTGAGAGTATAAAACTTCCTACAAGTTGAGCTGGAAAGTAGAAGTGACGACAATATATATACTTGTAAGATAAGACCTCTACGTCTTAGACATGGGACCTCCTCCTAGGAGTTGAGCTGGAAAGTCGAATAGATGATTAAAGTAAATACTTAAAACATGATTACGGAGCCCCCAGCGTCTTTGATGTCGAATATGCCGTACGGTACATACCTTGTCTTCCACAGGCCAGGCAGCGATGTCGATGTCGAGGTTAACCCCTCCAGAGTCCAGAAACAAAGCGGCCTCCCACCCTCCCAAGGCCTCGATGACCTCGCGAAGCACGGCCTGGACGCGGGGATAGTTTTCGGTTGGGACACGATGACATGCTTTTTTGGAATTGAGAGATAACAAAACCCCTGCGGCACACATTGTGGTCTAACCGTCTACCTTCAAATTCGATACAAAGGTATTACATAAAACCGCCGCTAACTGTTGGTGGTCCGTTGTTACCCTCCGGGGGCACCGTGAATTTGACGGCAAAATAACCATTTCCGGAATCGAATTAAGGCGCTAGGTTTTTTAATAGGAACAGAAAAGGCACGAGGCGTTGACCATTGTTTGGTGCGTCGCCGCGGCAACACACGGTTCGATGGATCGATGCCAGAACCAATACCAAACAAGCACCTTCCGCAAAAGGATAATGGGACGGTATATGTATATATAGCGTAGTACTTTCTTGCGCGAGAACACGTTCGACGGGAAGGACATCAATGGTTGGTCGGCCACGCTACCTCCATGAAAGTAGATTGTTGTGGAAGGAAGCCCAATTATTTTGCGGTGTATAATCTTGAAACGAAGAAAAAAACCTGCCGATCGTCCGGTTTTTCGGAGAAAAAAATGCGAGAAAACGCCCCTCCCCCTTTTGGTTTCAATATTACGGTCGTGCAGGACAACGACAATGAGTACACCCCCGTACACCCCCAAAGTTTAAATGTACGTCATTTTTTTGCTCGATTGGTCCAAGTTTAGTGTTATCACGGTTGGTTGTATCATACGTTGATGCGTAGCTTGATGATCCTTCTGCTGCTGTTGTATTATGACGCGTGCTACGATAGAGGTTGCACATTTTGGCTTCTTTTGTTTCTGAAAAACGGGGCTCCTTAACCCAAAATCATCCGAATGTCATTCTTGTTTAGCGATATGACAATCTTAAATGCCTAGTCCATGGGTTTGCTCATCGGGTTGCCCTTCCAGTTTACTCAAAAACTGTTTTCGGGTGTGGTATAGAGCTTTTAACGTGAAGAGCCTCAGAAAAAACATCATGGAACAACACCTCTATCGTAGCATGGGTCTTATCAGGGTTGTTGGTTGATCATACGTTGATGCGTAGCTTGGTGCTTATTCTGCTGCTGCGACACACGTCAGCAGATATCACAGCAGGGGTAGTTATGGTGTGCCAGGAAGGCCCATGTACCAAAACGGGTTTGGAGGAGGGGATAGGAGAGAGATGACACCTACCTACCTCCGGTGGGCGATGATGCTGCCCACGATTGGCTTGGAGCATAACTTCCAATGGGTTGGCGCTTGCCAAGTCGGAGCAAATAATCCGTAAATAAATAACATTAATTCGTGCTTGGTACACTCTTTTTGTGATTAGGGGGTCCAGTTGCTCCCTGCATGGACTAATGAGGGCGACTCCTTCCCCCTTGCGCTCGACACGGGGGCATCAATGTTGTGTTTTTGTTTGTTGAAATTACATGGTTTTCACTCCTCGTCCAACAGATTGAACTCGTGGCCAACGAAGAACTCTACGGAAGTGACCTCTGACAAATACGTGGGCAACGTCCTGCCTGCCTGTGTTGTACTGTGTTTGTTGCATTGCGCGTTCTGAGACCCCACCATGCAGAGGCCGTTCGAAATGATAACGCTACAGTACAGGTGGTGCGCCTGTTTCAAGAGAGAACGGGAGAAAAGGTACCGGGCTCAGGATTTTTTTTCTTCTGATTCTTATAACGGCGATTGCATGCTATTCGTATGATGTGAAATAGAAGGCGTCAGAAAATTCCCAGGGCTGTTCACGGGTCGGGTCAAACCTTTCGGTTCGGGTCTGACCCGACCCGACCCGTGATATTTAGAAAACCTCGTGACCCGACCCGACCTGACCTGACCCGTGAGATTTAGAAGTCATCCTCACCCGACCACTGACGCCTAGGGAACAGCACGGCAACGCATATACTTGTCGCTGCACTACAGCAGTAGTTGTCAATTCAGACTTTTGCTGGTCTGTCTGTGGGCCCTATTATTTGTTGTTCATATGGTGGTGTAGCGGCGAAGGCTGCATCAGTCAGTGTCCGTGCACTTATCGGAACATATTCCCCAGTTTATATTATGGAGCCCTCTCCCATAACAGAAAGTCCTAATGTGTCCGATAAACCATTAGACCGAAAACGGTAAACCGGATGGTGTTTCTAGCCATTTGGCGGTATACAGGGGAAATCCGCAACGAAAAGCTCCTTGCATCGGCAGCTCAAGGCGCAAAAAACCATACGGTACACCGACTCCTATACTCTACGAGTCAGGTTGATTTTCCCCGTTGCACAGCGGTGCTTTGGCCACTGAGCGTTGCCGACGTATGGTGCATTTCTTTTGCGGAAATCCCTTATATACCGTCAACTGGTGCAAGACGCCCCCGGTATACCGTTTTACGTCCAAGTCCTTTGTCAGAAAAGCGTTATTTCATCAAATGAAAGCGTGGTCACCATTTACTCGAATATACACAGCAAACGCTTTATTGGTCAAATTAATTCAAGGCGCTTTTACTACCCCAAAAAAGTATCCCACACTATTTCCAAGTAGTTTTGTCCCCAAATACCGTTTCCAGCTCTAAAGGGGTTAAGATACTCTTCTACTCAAATGCCAAAAATAGAAAAAATGTAAAGTACGAAATCAGACGTACATGTAAAACAGCAGAGGCTAGCATTGACCACCAATCAACAGCAGAACGTAGCAAAGCTCGCCAGGAGGCTTCTGCTCGTGACAAGGTTAAGGTTGCCACATCAGGGGAAAACCGTCGTCTTGCGCCGCGCAAGAGCGCCCAATTGCGGCGCAATCTCCGATAATTACGCCAAAAAAACGGCTTGAGACACTGTCCTTAGACCTCAACGCGCATCGCCAAAACGGGAAAGGGACTTGCCGCCGCGGATTTTAGTGGGAGCACTCAGGGGTAGGACGGGAAAGAAGAGTCGGGACGCCTTGCCTCTCCCGCTTGGCTAACACACAGTCGTCGAGAGAGGAGCATCCCATAATCAACGAACAGCCAAAGAGAGCTTTTGTGGGCTGTTTCGGTAGGAAAGCTGTGTTTCTCCGCATATTTCGTTTTTTTTAACGGTATAGCATGGTGGGGTCGTCAAACGAGAGTTTGTTGCGAGGCTCGGGGGCTCCCGCGAACGCGGCGAGAGGGGCCTCCGTGAGAGAGAGGGACGGCGGGGGGGTTGAATCGAGAGAGCGGCCGCCAAGGGGCGATCGTCTCTGTTGCGAGGCCAAATCATGTGTTGTGAACTGTTTTTCTCGATACCTTTTTGTCAAGGTTTTCCTCTTCTTATATGTACTCATCATTCAGCCACACGAAACAATGTCCTCCCACCGTGGGATTCAAAAGGTAGAATTTACTTTATTGTCAGACTATAAAATCTAGCTCAAGTGCTGAACCATTGATATATATATTTTCGGTGGTTCCATGCCCCGCTGGCAGCTCCCAAATCCAAATATACCGGGTACCTCCTCAGTTGAGGAACCCCGCCAGTGCTACCACCTGCCAAAGGTACCAACACTATAATACCCGAATAGGTTACGTATACGCCTCGAAAAACGTGGTTCATACGAAAATAGGTTATGAGCCTCGAAAATCGTGGTTCACACACCAGCACTATTCCCGAATAGGTTATGAGCCTCGAAAAACGTGGTTCACAGATGGGGATTTCTTACGGAGACGTTTGTGGGGATCCACATCTTGTTGTGGACTGCTGCGAGGAGAGCTGCCGCATCGACTGCCGAGACTGTGTCAGGAGGCTACAGACAACAAGGGGAGAAACAATAGAGTCAACAGTGGCTTGGCAAGACTTTTCATCCACCGGTACACATCTGAGACGACTGGACGACTAGAACTACAAAAGTGCGTTCGCGGCCTTCGTTTTTCTGCTATTTCATCATATTATTGGTTGCTGACACTCACACTGTGCATTGTCGGGTGCCGAATGAAATAATTATAATATTAAGAGTGCGTGTACCGCGTTCGAAACATACTCTGCCTCAGCACGTCGATCAAACACTGGTTTTGAGGCGAGTGTATTCGTGTTCGCATTTTCACGGGCCGAGGGTTGAAAAACTGGGATTCTTGGTGTTTTTTTTGGAATAACAATTGATGTCTGTTGACCATCTCGCTCGGATGCTTCAGCAGTGCTGTGGCCCTGAGTTGAGCGTGGTCACCCGACTTGCCCATGTAGATGTTTGTAAATAGTGGTTTGTCTTTCAGAAGACCATAAAGTTGTTACTGTGAAGCTCGCACCAAGTGAAGTAAGCACATACCGAAATTTTCGGCACCTGAAGCCCACCAAGTTGAGGCTGAAATCACGCACCAAGTGCTGCAGCAAACATACGCCAAGCTGCTCCACGCTCGTACCAGTGTGGCAAAAAAAGTTCCGCAAAAGTTGAGGAATCCACAATGTTACGGCACGCACGCACCAGGTGCGGCACAGGGTACAAGAGTTCTTCGAAACACGGACGATATCAGCACCAAACAGTCGCAAAACTATTGACGCGAGAGCTATATGATAGGGGTAGTATTTTTGGGTCAGAATGTTTCTGACTGACGGTGGGAGCTCCTCAACCGAGTAGCTACCAAACGCCGTTTGTTTGTGTTCTAGAATATTCTTCACCACTCACCTAGGCCATGGGGTTGCTCTTCGGGGGTAAAAGCGTACTATGTTTCTCAAGTTCGGCTTTTGGGTGGAGCAGAGAGCTCCTGAAGTGAGAAGCCTCGGGATTTTTAGGTGCCCCCCTACCGTACCATGCGACAATGGTAAAGGGCCTCCCACGGTTCGACAGGAAAAGGACAAACATGCCTATCGCCACTGGAAGTCACGGGTCAAGGTCCAGCTCAACATGCCAGCCCCCGTCATCTACGACATACTTAGGGGGCAGAATAATCTCAATCCGACGGTCGGTGTCAACCTCATCAAGTAAATGGCAGCACAACGACGCCAGCTTCTACTCTGTCCTCTTTCTAGCTACGATTGTGCGGCATTACGAGGGCAAGAATCCCGAGGATGGACTCGGAGACGGACAAGCGGCTCGGCAGGCGTTTGAGGAGACAAAAGCCTGTGCTACCAACTGCCGAATACAAACAACGTGGCTTGCCCTTATCCAATCTGAATCAAACCGGACGATAATCATACTGCTAGCCCCGTACGAGTGCAAGTTAGAGCTTTGCTGCTCTGTCTCTACGACAACCACGTCGAGTGCTCCGCTACCCCCCCCCCACCCTACTATTGTAGCGTTTGATTCGAGGGTGTGGCGGTTGGGCTCTCTCTCGCGCGTTTCACTCCTTGTTCATCTGGCCGACTTTTTGGCCACCACAAAGCTCTAGTGATACCGGATACACGTACGTACCGCTCGGAATGGTACCAGCTGCAGGCGGCGCATATGTTACCTATTATAGAGTGAAGCTCAGATTGCTGCGATTCTTCTTGCGTTGCATGCCATAACAAAACCACGGGATTTTCTTCCCATTCAGCCTTCTGCCTCTGCTTGTGGCCCTTCTTGATTTCCTTTGGCCTCCTCCGCTCTGCGTGCGGCGGCTCTCGCCTTGGCAGTGGCCCGGCGCTCTTCCTCTTCCCGGATGTTATCATGTAACCCATCTTCGACGAAGTCGGCGAGGCGCTTGAGCTGCACGTATTCGCTGCCGACACCAAGTGCCTTTCATCGTTTTGCGGGGGGTGAAAGAGAGCGGCAAGCGCGAGGTGAAGACGCCCGCCCCACATCAAGTAAACCCGCTAAAATGGTACGAAAGTAGATAAGGGCAATTGCAGTAATAAATTAGTGAAACAATTGTTGTGTGAGCGGGGGGGGGGGGGGGGGGGGGGG
>JAYJME010002083.1:0-14497 GCA_036873775.1 Costaria costata
GGCTGTTGGGCCGGTTGTGGTCGAACAGCCCGGACATTTTCGGGTAGGTGAGTGTACGAATCGGGTACCCCTTGGGGAGTGAGTAGCCAAAAGCGGGTATACCCGGTGGGTTTGTGGTCAGCGTCGGGTGGTGGCCGGCGCTGGCCAATGAGATGTCGCTCTGGGGTCGTCGCGGTCACTAAAAGACAATGGTACCCTGCTTTGTCCACAAACCCATCGGGTATACCCTTTTTTGGCCACTGTTCCTCCAAAAATCTACCAAATTTATCCACAACCCCCTTTTGACCACTGCTGTAGGTGTCGCCATATGGCCGAAAGCAATCCCCTTTGTGTCCGTTTTGGCACCCTCGAAAACGACTACAGCTAGCTATACGTACACACACGTCACCCCCCAACAACTCGAACAGACCACGGGTGGAACATCCAGAGCTTGCGAGTAGTCGCCATCGTTTGTCTCCGATAGAATCCCGGCAGAATTAAACAAAATCTTTATAGACGGAATAAACATATCGGCTCTTCCTGGCAAACATGATGTTGATGGGAGAATCAGAACACCTATACTCGTACGTGTAGGTCGAGGGTTGCTGGGCGCTTGGTGCTCAATGCTTGGCTGCCGCCGGCCGATACAAACACGTCACCTTTGGCGATGGGTCTCACCGTGATCGACGGTGGGGCTAACGCACATGCACCAGAAGCGGAGCCCAGTCCAACTTGACTCGACATGGGGGGTGTCTCTGCTGCGCGATCAATGGCGGACTGGTGTATTCGTGTACGGAGCACCGAGCACCGAGCGCCCAGCAACCCGCGACCTACACGTACGCGGATAGGTGTTCTGATTCTACCAGCAGCATCATGTTTGCTATGAAGAACTGATATCTTTATTCCGTATATGAAAATATTGTATAATTCTGCCGGGATTCTATCGGAGACAAACGATGGCGACTACTCGCAAGTTCTGGATGTTCCGCCCTTGGTCTGTTCGGGCTGTTGGGGGGTGACGTGGGTACGTATAGCTATAGTCGTTTTTGAGGGTGCCAAAACGGACAAAAATGGGATTGATTTCGGCCATATGGCGATATCTGGTGGTCAAAAGGGGGTCGTGGATAAATTTAGTAGATTTTTGGAGGTCTACCCCCCGTACATGTGGTCAAAGGGGGGTCTCATTTTGGCCCCTCACGCGCCGCTGTCCCGTTGGGCCCAAGAACGTGCCCGAAAAAAAAAGAAAAGAGTGTGCATGCTCGGCATGGGCTTCGGGCATCTCGCCAGCGCGTCGGGATTGCATTTGAGGCAGGTCTGGGCACGCGGGAGCGCCTGGCGACGGCGCGTTTTGACTATACCCCCAAATGGCCGAAAAACCAGGGGGTATTCCCCCCTTTGACCATTACCCTTTATTTTTCAACCAATCTAGACAAACCACCGACGCACACAGTTGACGACAGTTGAAAATAGTTTTGTGCGCGAGTTCCTAGCGACAGCTAAGCTATCTTGTACCGTGTAAATGTACCATAGAGTATCCCACGTAGATACACCGGGCGGGAAGTCTTGCTCACACATACCTGGAAAAGCAATTTGCATGCGTATGGAAGTCGAATGTCGGCCATCTTTTCCGGGCTCCGGCAATTCTGACACCACCCAGAGTATCTGCGAGGAGCACAACGAAAGGACCGTCAGGAAATGCAAGACGAAACGGGCCGGGTCAGGGTCAGGGTACGTAAGTGTAAGGCGTCCCGGTGGATGCTATCTACCGATCCGAGAAAAACAGCAAGCATAGACGTCGGCCGGGAACGAGATAGAGGTCTTGCCGATAGAGCACCCACCTCATGAGCACGAAACAGACGACATTGATCACTACTGCTGTGAGTTGTCCCGATATCACAACCTTTTCCGGCCTTCCTCGACAATACGGCCCCATGCCCCGATATCAGCCCAAGTGTGGGGGGCGGGAAAAAAATGAAGCGACGTTATCGCAAAAACCGCCCATAAATCCAGCCAAGTTACCGACAAGGGGGGGAAGGTCCACGGCAAGCCCTCTAGACCCCCACGCACCCCTCCACCCTCATTCGCCAGAGAGCACAGCTTCACTTGTACGGCGTCCGTTCTTACCCGTCTTGGGTCCGTCCGCAGCCAATGGTCGCACTGCCAACACACGTACAACAACGAAACACACCCTACACTCCACGGCGATTCGCGCTTGGCGCAAGAAATGTCGGCCAGGTCGGTGAAAACCCGACGCACTCCGTCCCGTCATTTTAGGGGTGCAAGGGTCTACGGTTTTAAGACTACTGCTATGCCTCACAACGAGTACAAGCCACCCCCCCCTCCCCCTCCCCGTAGTACGGCTCAGTACACTTCCCCGAACCTCACCCAAGCAATCAGTACACTCCCCCGAACCTCACCCAAGCAAGCCGCATCCTTGGCACACGTTCGCCGTGAATGCGTCACTGCTGATCATGAGTCTCTCCATGATCAAGGCGCTGGCCCCGTATCCGATGAGACAGTCTCGCTCCATCTCGCCAAGCCTTAGCCCTCCGTCCCTCGACCGACCCTCCGTCGGCTGGCGAGTAAGCACCGCGCGCGGCCCTCTTGCTCGCGCGTGCATCTACAAAAACGACGCGGGGCGGCGCGGTGCGGCGTGGCATGGGGTTTGTATTGGGACGCGAGGTGGCGACGGGTTTTCCATGGCAGTCTTTGTTGTAAGACCTGTGGCGCCGGCGAAGCCGACGGGCGCCCTGTTGTCCGTGGAACCGGCGCCGCCACTGCCGCAGGGGGCGTCTGCGAAGGCCCACCCTCGGCTGCAGCGCTCCGATCCGATGAACGAGTCGTGCGGTTCGACGAGGAACATCTGTTCCATATCTGGATCCGTTTGATTCTTGTCCCGATTTTACTTTGGGGCGCAGATCTGCTTGGAAGTAGTGACAAACCAAATGACAGGCATGGTTTCATCAACCGTCCCCTTACGTTGTCCGCGCACCGTGCAAGTGGCAGGTGGCATCATGCAGGGCGCGTGTCATGAAACTTGTTGAGTTCAAGTCCGGTTACTCCATCTTATATACGATATAATACTATGACTCAATAGCCCGGGTTGAAACGTATGGTCGACACGCTGTAATCGTCAATTGTTTTCGATATTATTTTCTCCGAAGTCCCCAAAGGGTCATAACGGGGGAGACACACAAGAAAACTTTTCTTCCACGTGCTCCTGGGATCAATGGCCGACCCAGACTTACGGTGATAAAGAGCCCTTGAACAAGAGACACCAGCGGTTCTGTGCTGTTTACCTGGCACACATAAGTGCGACCGCCACCTCTACCCGGCTCCCAAAATGAGACTTTGGTGAGAGTGTACGTTCCCACCTGCAAGAAGGGAAACTCCTGAACTCTAAACCACTTCCCACGAACATGCGGTGGTCTACTACAGTAGCACCATTATGAGCGGAAGCCATGACCACCGCTGCAAAGATTGGCTAGATGTGGCTTCTGCAGGCTACATCTATACGTGCTCAATTCAATCTCCATGTCAATCAGTGTCAAGGTTCAGTGTCAATATCAACGCTCAATGGCCATGTGTATCGGTAACCAGAACTCAACAACCCCTACCACACCGCGGCAAAATTATATGAACCGTGATGATTAGTCACCTTGTCCATGACCATGTGCTTGAGCTTCTGGTAGAAAACGGGGCCAGCGAAGATGTAGTTCATCAAAGGCTCCCCGCCAGTCCCAGACGTGAGCATGTCCTTCCCCACGTAGCTGTAGCCGCGCTCAACCAAAGCCTGCGGAAATGACGTGGAAGCGTCGGAACGAAGAGGCCATTGCGGTTAACGGCAACGCTTGACGCAGCTGCTACTTACTTTCGTGCGTGCACTCCGAAACGTTTGTACACGACTGCGCGCGCGTGCAGTCTTTCACTAGGACCTTCGGAGTCGAAAATACCGCTGAAACGTCGATTAGCGGTCTCCTGTTTCAGAAATCACACTAATCGATTAGCATTCTTCTATTTCAGAAATCGCCTTGAGATTTCGCCGCAAGACACGAAATGCAATAAACGAGATGAGCACTACCAGGGTAAACATTTTCACAGGAGGAGTCACCCTGTTAACGTATGTGCTCCATGCCCAGAAAAGCGACCGCGGGTCCGAAGAAAAAGCAACGCCCGAGTCGGCCACAGCAGAACCTTCTGCAGAAGCAGAGTTAACTTGACACACTTGACACACGACATATGTTCATATGTGGAAGTGGTGAGCTTAACCTTTATTTGTATCCATCCGCCGGAAGATTAAAAAAAAAGGGAAATAAACAACGCAGAACATTTCCGGAAAACTCTTCAACCTGTCACCTGGCAGCATAGGTGGACGCGATCAGCGCTGCCGTACTCTTCTCCGAAGGCCGTTCCGTACGCCTGGTGCCCGTGCAGCACGCCCGCCTGCGACAGAGGCGGCGACAAACCGAGCAGGCCAGACAAGCATCAAACCAAGGACATGCATGGTTTTTGTTCGTGTTAAGCTGTTTTCCTTCATTGTCGATGTCATATGGAGATGCCCGCTTTTTGCAGGTAGTCATCCCCTCCTTCAGCAAAAAAGACTTATCGCAAGCATGCACGCCTAACTCACGCGTGGAGCAAAACAAGCTCGGCGTTCGGAAGCCACACCCCTTACCCGAGCCACGAGCACGGCGGCACTGCTAAATGAGCAACAACAGCGTTAGTTGCCATATAGCCTGACATCTACAGTAGCGCCTTATGATGGTGTAGTCTATTATCTCTGCTCCCACGTGCGCACGTCTTTTAACACGATGTCTGCTGTGGACACCGCCAACCAGGGACTGCGACCACGCGTTTGAGACAAATACAACATGCCATTCTCTCTTCTTACCAGCAAACACAACATTATCTAGTAAACTTCTACAGTCTCGTACTTTGCAAAGGATAAAGTACACGTTGCAGAAGTACGGGGAACGAAAATAACAGTAGATATGCTACAGGATACGTACGACACAGAACCGTGGCCGTAAAAACGCCCCAGCGCGGTACAAAGGCCAGAGGCCAGAGGCCAGCATCTCCCAAAGGAACCCCCGAATCATGAACGCAAAAAAAATTCAGTTCGTTGCCTTCATCTGTTTTCCTTCCCACAGGCTTTAAAAAAGTATACCCGTAGACGACACGGTTGCCACTACAGTAGACTTATACATGCTAGGATATCGGCAAAATTGTCATGCTGCACGGACCACAATGAGGTATAGTTTCATCCTCTGGCTGCTTCATCGAGGCACTCGAAATCCTTCCATGACTTAAACCAATATCAAAACAATCAAAACCGTCCCACCCCGCGCGTACTCTTGCGGCATATCGCTTTCACGCAAATTTTGTCACAGATAAAAAGTAGGGCCCTAATTTATTTTTCATGTTTGTTCATCAAAATTATCGGTTGACGGCACTCTTGCCCCTTGAAGGACTTGACGGACAGCCGTCAAGGCGCTCCACACACTAAAACTAGTATATTACGTCTAAAGAGGCATTGGTGGATCAAAACTACTTGTAGACCTAGATCATCCTCCAGCATTTTTTCTTTCAATGTGTCGGTTCCGGTCGACGGCTGTATAACCCTCTCACCTTCCCGGCGACGAGCTCGACCATCTTGCCCACCGTCATGCGCGACGGGAAACCGTGGGGGTTCATGATGAGGTCAGGACATATGCCTGAGTCAGCAAACGGCATGTCCTCCTGGGGAACGATGATACCGCACACCCCCTTCTGTCCGTGTCGAGAAGAGAACTTGTCTCCGACCTGGTCGATTGGGAGTACGACGCGAGCAGACAGAGTGCGGCCTCAACAACCCACACACGGTGGCACGAAACCAAACCAAGACACCTACGCACGCTCGCGCTGACAAGAGAAAAACGCCGGGTGTGCATCCGTACCCAGGACACCACGTTTCTAATAGCTTGGCATCAGGCTTACAGCGGTACAGTAGTAACATTATGTCGTCACTTTAAATCATGTATAGTTCGGGACCAATGAGGCCGGAGAATCCCACCAAGGGATTCTACCCCTTCATTGATTCGCCGTTAATCAACGCGGCACCTCGTCGCAGAGAGTAGATACTCAGGTAAAATAAACGTCCACAGTAGGGTTGCAGCAGCAGCAGCAGCGGCAGCACTTTCGTAGCACCGGTGATGCATAATATGTTTTCACCTCTGGTCTTCTGGTCTGCCTGAGAAGGATCTTAATCAGGTAGTCCTCGTTCTCGTTCGCCGTGAGTACCACCTGCACATTTTGATCATACAACACAGACAACGCACATTTTGTTCATACACCGCATAAAAAAGTGTCACACATCGGACATATAAAATCGATTTCCACTTCAGGATCTAGATATTTCCGGGCAGATATATTCCTCATCTGTAGGGTCTATAGCTCATGTTGCCGGGTGGGACCCGTATAATCTGCATGATCTAGGAAATGTTTCCTGGGTTGAATCTGCACGGTACAGACCCTGCACAACATCTCACAACGGCAGATTAGGATCTAGATTATCTACAGTAGATCGTCTGATCGCCATCTGTCCGACGCGTGCAAAATATACAAGCGGCATGGATGTAAAGCAGAAAGGCACACGCAGCCCGGACACGCCGAGAGAACACATGTGTGGGGCTCGAAAAAGAAGAGGAGCGTCACCCTGAGGACGAACCCCACCTTACACCAATCAAACTCACAAACGGGTGTTTTTTTGCCGGTTTCTCACGGAGAGCCACACCACAAAAACATCAACAGGCGGAGCCTCTGAGAAACGCAGACCAACGCGCCACCTGCAAGACGGAACGTGCTGCCAGCTTCAAGCAGGACAGGCACGCGCCGTACGCGCAGCAAGGCAAGCTGAACAATGCACGCACAAAACGTCCTGCATTAACCTGCAGTAATGAGCTCCCGAGCATTGACGTTGCAACAGTGGCTAGGCTTGTCCTACACCATCCCCGACGTGGTTAGTGCCTCCACCCCCCCTATATATACTAGGTCGGGTAGGCGTCAGTTGGCAACGACACGGTAAAATACACCCCCCGCCCCCTATATGATCATATACCAGGTACCTGGTATATCTATAGGTTGGGCTGGCGTCGGTTGGCAGCGACGCTGTAAAACACGCCAACCACTGCGTGAGCTAGACAAACAGGGTACCGCTTTTGTTTTGTTCTGATTTTTGGTGGTTAGATATCATGATGGCTATCGAGTTAGAGCATACTGTGCGGGGTGGAGAAACTTAACTCCGCACAAGGGTGATGATCGTATGGTGTAGTATGTACCAGTACATGGTCAGGCACCCAAGAGGCAATTACATAGTATACCCATCGCTGTCTCTGGAAGTGGCCACACCAGAAAACAAACCAATTAGTTCGACGCTGTCATCCATACGCAAGAAGTCTGCTCCACAAGCGGCTCTCAGTAGGATGCAGTTCACCCTTCATGCGACTCGCCGAACACCTCACGGCGCTTCGCGCTTGGTGCAAGCAACGTCTGCCTGGTCCGTGAAAACCCCACGCGCTCCATCCCGACATTGTAGGGATGCGAGGGTCTATGGTCACACGACTACGGCATGCATGACAACGATTATACCCCCACCTCCACCCCCCCCAGGGCGCACGCCAAAGTATTTTTGGGGACCACCGAAAGGAAGCGCGAGTTCAACAGTCCTCGACAACGCTTTGCGCGTAGCACCTCTCGCGTCATGCGCGCCAGCAGCGCAGGAAACTACAGACAAAATGTGGACAATAGAAATGGCCGGACCGTGAAAACAACAAAAACCCGTGCCCACCTTGTCCACGTAGCTCTCGGCTGGCGCCTTATAGGAGAGGGGAGTGGAAGCAAAGTCTGGTTGGCTCGGCCACGTAGACCCTACCCGCCGAGGCATACGGAACAACAACGAATCAGCACCGGAAGGGGGAGAACATACAGCAAGTTGAGTTTTCTGTTGAGATTTGGCAGATACGAAGGGACCCCGCTACGTTCCTGCAACTTTCGTACTAGTGGCGCGTGTCACAGGCAGACCCACTCATCCGCACCGAACTGGAAATAAAATAAAAAATAAGGCACGAAGACACAAGTCAACAGACAAAACAGTGTCATGCTGACCGTCTCACCATCCTTTTTGCTGTAAACGGCAGGCCTACGGATTGACCAACCGCGCGAGTAAATCAGTCCGCGCATCACCATCGGGCAAAATGAAAAGCCGAAATGCAAAGGCCACGCGCAGACCAAGGGCCGATCGAGTGTCAGTCAGAACAACTTCATCAACTTGCTACACAAAGCACATTCTTTCCAGAACTGTCTTACACGATAAAAAAAACAACTCTAATCCCCCTTTTCGTCTCCACGGGGAGCCCGCCAGTTTTGCTTTCTGCCGCAGGTCCTCTGCCCAACCCGCATATTTCCTCAAACGGGGCGCCGACCACTTTTGTTTTCTGCCACAGGTTCTCTGCTTTTTTTTTTTGCTTTGGTTGAAGATTATTTTTAGAGGTGTGTCCGCTATTTTGTAGGGCTGGGCCCTGGTCCAGTATGTACTGCCAGTACTACTGTACTGGCTGGGGGAGCTGCCAGGGTGGCCAGTACTTTGACTATTTACGTACGTCCGACAATAAAGCCTCATAACATAGCGGAAACCCATCAGAATGGCCGTGCCCAAAGCAGTGAGGGCACACAGAACAGCGAAGTGCGTGGCGAGAAGGAACAGTGTTCACACGAGTACCTTTTCCGCTATAGGGCTACGCTATAGATGGTCACGGTGGAGTCCATTGTTTTTGTTATTTTCGGCGGGCAACTTAAGTTATACCAAGTACCTGGTAAGTTACAGTAGTAGTTAATTTGCCTCTGTTTTTTGTTGTTGTGGTCTTACTTCTTTGGTTTGTTTTCAAGGTGGCCGCTGAAACTCCCCCCCGAGAGCGGGTCGCCCGTTAATTTTTGTTACCGCCGCTTAGTCGGCCATTTTGGCCGTCCATTATTTTTAATGTTTTTTGTTTATCTTTGCTTATTCTGCTGTTTCCTCTTTATGTTTCTTCTCCTCTCCGCATTGTTTTGTAGCAGTTCTTCATTGTTTACAAGTTCAGTGTTTACCGCTGCGTCTCGTGGTTTTTTCGTTTCGTTGATGTTTGTTTTCTGACGTTTCTATTAATAGTGCAGGCGGGAGCCTACCATGTGATCAACATTTTGAGCAATGGGTAGCTAGCAATGGGACTGCCCTATTTTTTTTTGGTATGTCATATCATTGTACAGTAGTATAGAGCCCAAGAAATCTCGAACACGATAACTCGAG
Organism: Costaria costata; assembly: GCA_036873775.1. NCBI lineage: Eukaryota > Phaeophyceae > Laminariales > Agaraceae > Costaria > Costaria costata. Next base: position 9,299 of record JAYJME010002083.1, read on the forward strand.
TTTATTTTTTCTCTTGTTGGATTTTCGGCGGAGAATCTGAGAAAGAAATGTGTTATGCACAATATTTGCTTCATGTATGTATCTGAACCCGTGATTCGCGATTCGGTATCATCGCGCCTTTGATAATATGTAGCTAATAATATGTCTTTGAGTAGAAAACCCTTGTTCCAACTTTCCATTATATAGGCTGCGTGCTCCAGTGTGCAGTAGTCCACACACTCATTTTCCACCATATACTTTGTTCACCTTTTTATTAAGGATAGCTACCATGCTACCCAGCAGTAGCCAGTAGCCTATACCGAGTCGCTGATCGGTAACATAGTCGTCTGTAGCAAGTAGGCCACAGCAGCACAACGAGGTGCCACGGCAATACAGCAGAGCGGTATGTTGCATGCTGATTTGGTACGCATACGGCGGAATTACTGCACCTGGGAATACGGTTTCGTACCTACGTACCCCAAACGTTCGGTAAATTTCACTAGAGGGTTTGGGCTTCAGGTTTTAGTTTACGGAGCATTATGGGGGTCCCAAGTTTGTGATCGATCGAGTGTGCATCGCGCACTGCGCCGCGCACTCTCTCACCCCACTTGTCCTCCTCTTACCATCTTTCATCCTGTCCTCTTGGACAAGACGGATAATCAACACTGGCCTGGAGAGCCATTCTTTCGAAATACACGCTCTACGGAGCTAAACCTTACGCAACAACCAGCTGGCTGAGCCCGGCTGATAGTGCTTGCCTCTATTGATGGCTGCCTGGCGTATCGCAGGAGCCGCGCACCACACGCCCAATGCGGAGTTCCCGTTAATAGGTCATGAGCCGTCGATTGACGTAAGAACTGAGAAAGAGCCGTGAGCTATCAGCGTTATCGACTGAGACCCGGGCTGCTTCGACAACTACTGCTGTGAAGTTTCTGCACAGAGCTGCGACGATCATCCTCTTCTCGAGCTGCAGGGCGAAGAGCGACAAAGAACAAGAAGTACATCGCCACTACAGAGCTGCCACGATCATCGCTATCGGGAGCTGCTTGCTGCTCAGCTGCCAGGATCATCAATATCCGGAGCTATTGCTGCGAAGTACGAGTACAACAACTGCTGCTGTGCTGGGCACCTGGACTGGGCCTGTAAAGTGAGTACGAGCGGAGTGACTACGTTTTTAGTTTCGTTTCGACTAAGAGACGGAGCAACTATTGTTGTTTCGACTACGATTTCGACGATAATACGAGGTCCGCTGATACACCAGAACACTACTTTCGTGTATACGTGACGGGCTGGTTCAAGACTACTACTATCACTGCTGCTGCACTGCTACTGCTGGTAGAGCGAGAGCACCTGTGTGTAACCAAAATCCGCGAGCGTTTGCTGAAACATGGGCGACTTTAAGGCGAACGGCAGTAGCCTTTCACACGCGTTGAGGGGTATCAAGCCTTTCAGCGGTACGAACCCCGACCAGTTTGAAGACTGGTACAAGAAGGCTTGCTCTACGCCGAGCATCGCTCACCCAGATGTCTTCCACTACTGGAGGGGCAAGCCAGGCCCAGCAGCATTACGACTGCGTCACCTGTACCTGGACGGATTGTCGAGGAACAAAACGGGAAGGATTGCTGGACGTGGCACGGCCATGACAGCAGCATCAACATCATCACCTGATCCCAGTTCTATTATCTGCCACAACTGCGGCAAGGCGGGGCACTACAGGAGCGGCTGCGCCGTGCCTGCCAAGGTCCACGGGAAAAGTAACAAGCCCGCCGGCCAGAAGAAGAAGGGATCTGGATCAGGGGGCAGTGCTGGGCAGAAGTGGTGCTCGGTGCATAGGACGAACACGCACAACGACACGGAGTGCTACGCCCAAGGGGCTTCGCGCCCACAGGCGAGTAGTACGCACACGGCTACTGCGATGGGAGCCCAAACTCGCCCCGACGACACCGAAAATAAGCCGGTTATTAATTTTGACGACGAGTTGGACAAGGGCTTCACAGTTTAACTTGTGAGAACAGGGATCGCCAGTTTGGGGTCGCCTTATCAACAGGGACCGCCAATTTGGGGTGGCCTTATCAACAGGGACCGCCAGGTTTGGGTTGCATTATCAACGCGGGGTCGACGGAAAGACATTTCATGGGATCGCTGCAAATACAAGCGCTTGTGATTGCCGAAAAGACAACTTTCGGAATCGCTATAGCACTGTCCGGTTGAACTGCCGGAGCTTCCGGAGCCGCCACAATAACAACAGCAACGTGGGGTCGCCAAAGTGTCTTTTCGGGATCGGGCCACAGTATATCATCTATTGGGATTTCCGGGAGAGAATGTCTTCTGGAATCGCCGCACCATTATCGATCGTTTTGGGCTGCTGGGACATCGCTTCAGGGGTCGCTGGACATCACACTTATTAGGGCTGCTGGAACGACGCTTCTGGAGTCGCTGGAAATCTTTATTTCTGGGGTCGCTGCATCGTCTGGATCGTCAGGAGGACGTTATGACTTCTGGGGTCGCTGCATCGTCTGGATCGCCAGGAGGACATCGGCATCGCGGAGTCACACCCACTTAACGGCAAGATTTATGTGCGTCGTAGAACGTAGCACCATACGTCTTCTTTTTGTGGGAGGGCGGCAGAAACGGGGTTCGGATGCTAGTGTATTTGTGCAAGAGTTGTTGTGTAGTAGCACCACACGTCTTCTTTGTACGGGAGGGGGCAGAAACGTGGTAGACTGCCACGTAGTTATTTATATTATCTTGGTCAACAAACTGATCAATCAAATATTGTTTATTCTTGAGATGCGGTTGTGAGGTTTTTGCAGTAAAACATCTTGCCTCTCTCCAAAACAAACCTGTCTTCAACTGTTCATTAACCCTTTGGGCAGTACAACATTATGGCTGTGTGGAACGTGTTTCAGAAGCAAAGTACGACGGTTGACACTGCTGATATACTGGTATCAATTCAGAAGTAAAACCTATATCCAGTAACTGCGTCGTAGTATGTAGCGTACAAAGTAATCTCGTACCGAGTATGTATGTCTGGTATATGTATACACCCCGCGCGGGTTCCGGGCGTCTGTGTGTGATATGGTTACGGTTTACATGATCGTTCATGTTTCAAACCTGTCACAGCAGTAACATATGCCTTTCTGCTTGCTATAAGGTTAGCCCTAACATAGAATTCATTCTAACCCTACACCGGGAGAGGTGCGGGAGATCGAAGCCATGTACCCACTGCTTCGAATATACTGGTTTTTGCTGGTAGCCTCGTACAAAACAATCTGCCCGAGCTGCTGCTGGTCCCGCCGGCGGTGCTGTTCTAGATGTATACCACGAATACATCATGTTTCGGCGGCGAGAAAGCAAGGGCTGTAGCGGCGCCCCGAAAAAGTAACAGGACTGACCAGGGGAGCGTAGGCGGGGGGGGGTACTCATTTGTTGCTTGTCTTAGTCATTTGACCATTGACCACGCATCCCTTTCGAGACGGAGCAGGAATAGGACGGGGCGAGAGGGGTCGACGTACCGAGTAACACGCTGAAGACAACGAGCCCCTACGGACGAATCTCAAAGATGGGCTTCCCGAGAATGGGGAGAGTCCAATCACCGAGCGAGACGTCCATGGAAAGATCCCGAAAAATATATTGTCGGGCTTTTTGAACCTTGCGTATGTTTTAAGGTCTACCATGTGCATGACCTGTTGTTCTTCTGTTCTCGGCTTTTTATGCTGGTACCGGAACTGATAAATATCTACCATCGACGACGTCGGTTATGCCTTTTGGCTGGCCGGCTACGTTCTGCCCTCTACAGAGTCAATTGTTGACTTGCGTGGCAGTAAAGCAATGCGTCATACAATCGGAGACCCTACCCAAGTCTAGCTGCTTTCGCCGGCACTGCCCTACGTTCTCTAGGGTCTCTAGCTGATTTTGCCGGCAACGCCCGACCCTGTACAGGGTCTCGAGTCGTTCATAAGGCCACGCAGGAACCCTAGGGAATATGTTGCCAAGTACGCGCGAGCAGGCGTTTCGCCAAAAATTCTAAAGACTTGGAAATAGAGTTAAACGTTTCACAAGCAAGATCCCATATTTTCAGATTAAAAAACTGATGCAAATCTAACAAGAATCCAGAGTTTTTTTGCCCCTTTTGCCCTGTTTTTAGCCCAATACCTAAGTACCTCAAACGGGAACGAAATGCGCCCGGCCGGCGTTTATTCGGGTACGCTATGTTAATGCTTCAGAATATCCGCGAAATGCTCAGCTAACGTATGGTGGAAGCCGTTTTTTCATACGTGTTGTACCCATGGTACTACGTACTAGCGCGCAAAAATACCAAATCGTCGAATTTGCAACTTTTTCTTGACTTTTTGGTGATGCTGGCTGCAACTTTGACCTCACGAAGTCACCTCGCGAGTTGTTTCTGGCTGCCTACGGCTGATATCCGGTGCACCCGATGCCCTCACGCACCCCATACTGAGCGTGCCTTAATTTCACGGGCTGTGTTTGCTTGTGGTCAGACGTAGCTGTCCGCAAGTGAAGTGCAAACGTTCAGTTGGGGGTCGAACTTTTGTCTCCTTTCGTGTCTTGCAAATTCCGACCAATTTCGACCACTGCAGCACCCCAAAGTCGAGGTGTAGACCTCCATTGAGAAAAGGGCAAGCGGCCGGTCTGGAGATAATCACAAGCTGCTGTAGACGAGACACTAATATTGAACACCTGCTCTCTGCTAAGGCACAAACCAGCCGAAAGCCCAAACGCAGTGTGATGAAACAGCGGCGGGATTTTCTGTTCCGATGAAACATCTATATATTAAAGTGAGCCAGAAACCCGGGGATCGGGGGTGGATAAGATCCTGCGTGGCCTTAAGTACCAAACACTGGTGTTGCTGCCCTAACGAACTAAAAAAATCGGCACCTCAAAATCGAAGGCTTTCTGCTTTTTCGGGGAAATACTATTTTTAACCCCTGGAAAAAAGATCAACCCGCCTGCGCTGAGATCCCTTCTTCTCCCGAGCGCGGCACGGTCGACTCGTGTCTCGGAACAGCACGATAAGAAAGAGGGGCCTGGGCAAAGGCATAGGTTAGCCTTGTGCGCAATCCGCGAGCTATGATTCCTATTCTGACTGCAGAAATTGTGATTTGATTTAGCTGAAAAAAACCTACGAGCCCGCCTTGAGGGGTGATTTCTCCGCTTGGTAGAAACCGATCTTCACGCGAGTGGTCGCGTCCCTAAACT
>JAYJME010002084.1:0-14496 GCA_036873775.1 Costaria costata
TGGGGTGGGGGGGGGCTGGCGATTTCGTAGCCCCACGATGTGGTATAAATGGTATATATTATGTTTTTCAAGGAAGCACCGCTCGAAACTCTCGCACGGGGGAGGGAGGGGGGGGAGGTGAGGAGCAGAGGCTGGACCAAAAGTTATCACCACGGACGCTATAGGCACCCATTCAATCGTACCACTTCCCGGAGATCCTCGGCGTCGAGTCCAAGAACGAAGATGTTGTGCTCCTCGCCGTGGTGCTTGACCCCATCGTGGCTGACGCCCAGCACGGTCAGCGCTGATTTTAGTGACGCCCGTACCCCGTCTGGGAGAGTGTTGGTGCTGCCTGTGTCCTAAGAAGGCAAAGCGTAGATCCGTGCGTGACGTACGTAGGCGGGCGGGGGGGGGGGGGGGGCACATTTTATCCGCATTTCACGCGAGGGCACACCCCTAAATATGAAATCCACGCAGCTTGCAGATAAGATGAGTCTACAAAATAATGACCTCACAGCTGACGTGCTTTCACTCGTTCTATTAAATAAAATACTGGTATGTCTGTAATGACGGCCCGTCACCAAGAAGCGAGCACCGGTCACGGTTGTACTATGGCCGGCGTCTTCCACACTAAAAAATACCGGTAGTGGTTAGGGTTAGAGCTGGCGTCCGTCACAGACATTTTCTTCGAAAACTGCCGTTCAACATACCCCAGGAAAGCACTCATATGACATATGTGGCCATGTGCGGCACGGCCAGTCGGACCCGGTGCGCGCGTTTCTATTTTTCAGTGTTCAAGGAATTGCTATCATGTTATCAACTGTTCTACTTGGTCACCTGACAAACGCCGACAGTACGTAGCTGTATAACCGGGGGAAACGTATAAAACCATCGCCACAACAGAGGTAGGGTCTTTTCCGCCACGATTTTTTCGGCAGTACTTAGCGACTAATATCTAATCGGTAGGTGCCGTTAGACAACTTAATGACTTTAATCGGCACGTCGGCTGTCGAAGTTAGCTGATGGCCAGCCGACTTGCCGACTTAAGTCAGGCGAACGAATCGAGCCAAATCAGCCCTCCCTGGGCGAGGACCCCTCGCCCAAAAACGAAAATATGTGTCTCGCATTCAACAATTCTTCCTGAAAGTATGGAAACCCAGTAAATCAGATAGTAGGTACCTGCGGGAAACGACTAATTATTAGTCCGACTAATAAGTAGCTGGTGGCTTGAGTCGTGCCGACGCACAACTCTAGCCATTACGCCTCAAATACGAACACCCGGTGCTCACCTCGTCTGTAAATTCGGTCCAGACCCCGGAAGACTCGTGGCTGCTCTTCCCTGTGCCCTGATCACAACAAAGCACACCCGCCGCGAGGAGGTGGTCGGGTTGAGTCTGCCTCTCGACTCCAAATACAGGTCAGGAGGGTAGTGGTCAGTTTTCCTTTTGGTGGCTGTGCGTGCCACCTTATGTAGGACTCGTAACTAGATGCATTTGACACCGTGGTTAGCATTGAGGGGTGTCGATATACGCTCATTGGTCATTCCACAAAAAGCCCACCGCGGTAAATTACTTGCCGCAAAATAGAGGGCGATCAAGCCGAAACGTAATTTTACGGAGGAAGTTGCACAGCAGTCGGGGCGGAGAATCACCGTGAGATGAAGAATTAACCCATCGACTTGAGCAGTAGATCTCCATGTCGAACCCGACCAGAACAAAACGAGTCCCTGAGGGGCATGCGGCTAGACTTCCCTACACCGGCAAGACGCGAATTTACTGCCTCACCTGGCTGTGTCGTCGATCACTGCCATTCCCGCGCTTCATCTTCCTCGCGGTGTTAGAGAACCTCTCGATCATTTCCTATATACCCACGGAAGCAACATTTTTAAAGAGTAGTAAACGTCCTTGCATTTTTTTCCTTTAGTGTTTCTCCGCCACTCTCGGAAGTGGGAATGGGTCCATGTGGTAGTAGTTTTTCTTTTTCGCCACACAATTCGACCAGGTGGGCGGCGAGCTACCCTCTTCGGGCTATTGCCGTATCTCGATAGCGTGAATGCTGCAATTGGGCGCCTTTTTGTGGAAGCCACGTATCGTCGGGTTTTAATGTAACGTACCGCGCCTGTCTGATCGTGAGCATCCTAGCGGTAACGAGCACGAGAAAAAAATACACATCACAATTCCGTTTTTTTTCAAGTCCATGATAACAGGGTGGCGTGTCAAACACCCCATCATAGGGCATACCGGCGCGCCGGGTATTACAAGCCAAGACCCAATGATTCCGACGACTGCTTCTGTCAAGGTCAAATTTTCCTTTTAGCGCGCTGGTCCCTGTCGTTGCAAACTACAACTAACTTAAACGACTGCCGTGTCATCGCACAAACAATTCTGAGCTCGACATTGGAAGCCGTGCCACGGCAGATATTGCACTTTTGACCCCCAAACGTGTCTCAACCATTGCGAGAAATCGCCCCAACATATTTGGATTCGATGTGTAGTTTACAAGAAGTAAACGCAAGACGCCTACGGAGCCCACGGGATTGCGTGTCGAGCTTGCGAATAGCGTCTTCGTACAATTTTCAGGCGGTGATTCGGCAAGAGGTATAGGGCTCCTCAAGCGAGAAACCTCATAATTGGTTAGGTGCTATAACACCCCTGCCCTGAGCAAGCATCGTCGACTCCAAGGTGTACTACTTTCTTCTTTTGGATGATATGTACCTGCATGTCCAGCTCTCCGTCCCCGTCCACGTCGATCGATCGTATGAGCTTCTCCACTTGCCGCTCGGTAAGGCCGACGTCCATGGCGACAACCGCCGAGCGGAATTCCGCGGTAGAAATTACGCCGTCCCGATTCTCGTCCATGAGCCGAATGCTGTCGATGAGCCTGTTTTGGTTCTTCAGGAGCTTGCGTAGGAGGAGGGATTCGGCTTCGCCTTCAGTACCTTCCGCCTTCGTGTTTTGGGAGTGGGTGGTTGCGTGGGTTGGTGGGTTGGTGGGTGGGTGGGTAGGTGAGTGGGTGGATGGGTTGAACGTGGGGCGGCTCATGTCTCCGTCCGACAACAAGGACAACCTTCATGCAGAAGCATAGCTTTGGTTTCATAAAGGCTCTGTGTTGTGTGAATACGCTCTCTGCCTTGCCGTTAGAACAAGCTCAGCCTCGTCATTAACGTAACCCGTACCATGCTATACTGTACGAATGACAGGGCTTCCACTACAGTTACGGGTGTTCAGGAAGCAACCGCGTCTGAAGATGCGCGTGTTCTACTTCTGCATGTGTATGTATCACAGAACTGCAGAGCGAGCGTCAAAGATCGGCCCGGACACACGCATCCGACTTTCACCGCTGCTGTTCGAGTTACTTTCTAATCTCGCCTCCCACTCTTGTTTTTCTCGCACAGGTTTGTGCTGAACAATGGCAGCCCCTGTACTGCGCCGCTTTGGGTTCGCCATTTCTGCACTGCATTACATACTTTTGAGTCTTGTCTACGCAAGCAGAAACTTTATCTATAAAGCTCCGTAACGGATGTTTTTTTCCTGCCTGTTTTGGCTGTTGCCCCCCCCCCCCCCTCTCTGGCACAACATGATGAACAGTACTATGCCAGCTCGTGTACGGTGTATGCTTCACTGACCAGAGCGCCTGTCTTCTGTACAGATAATCAGATGCAGCTCTGTCTACCTTTCACAGCGCGAGAACGAAGCTGATCCGTGTCAGTCAATCACCCTCCCCACCTTCTCTTGGGCTGATGTCGAAGCCTTTAAAGCGGCGAGGAGTGTCCACAGCTCCCCAGATCGCAAGCCATGGCGGACGACGTGAAGAAGAGCAAACGCTCGACCGATTGTTACCCCGAACCCTTCCACCTAATTAATAAAAGGTCCGGAGGGTCAGGGATGTACAGTTGGCGAGGGAACTGAATTTCACACGCCGCACCCTTCGCGCGCCTTACCCGTGACACCCCATCCGTCGTGGTCTGGGGTTGGAGTCAGCGTGTCACGACAAACAGCGCGCCGAGTGAGGTTCGGGATTCCATGGTTTAAGCATACGCTCAGTAAGGCTGCTATCCTACTCAAGAACAGCGCGAGGTCACGTACCGGAGGAGACCGATGCTTGCGTATAATCACGTACCATGAACAAGTCACGGCGTCGAGAAACGTACCCGGGAACCGGTTCCTGCAACATCGAGCTGCAGATATTATAGGAACAATACACGCGCGTTTTATACGAGTGGGATATAGCCCATGTGACAGAGTGGCGATGCCGCCCCACTTTTTACGGGACTCGAAATGAGGCTACTAGACAGATAGCAAACACCTCCTGCGACAGTTCAGTAGCACCGAGGAATTTCGCTATTGTGTTGAATGAGGCACAGCCTCACTCAGGGAGCGCGACCGTAATGGTACTGGGAATACAACAGCCCTAACCCTGTGAAATAAGTTTGGCTCTCTCACCTCGCTACCTCCTGACAAGTAAACAGGAACTTCGTCGATTCCACACGCCCCAGACGTTTGACCTCCACCGCCCGAAACAGTCGCTGGTGCGCAGGTATCATTTGTTTCTTCTCGGGCTGGGTCGAAACTGACAGTTGCTGCACCGGACGCGTTGCTGGCGTTTCCGCTGCTATCTTGTAATGCACCCCTCCCGCCAGCAACATCGCTCTCCTGCCCCCGAGCCTTCGCCATTTCTGTGCCTTCCTCGACCGGAGCCTCCCTACCGGAAGCCGCGGCGACCTCGTTCGTGTCCTCGCGCTGATTTCCACCTTTTTCTTCCGTTTCGTCCTCGTCTTCGTCAGCGTCAAACTCGTCATCGTCATCGTAGTTGTCTTCGCTATACTCATCGTCGCCGTCCTCCTCTCCCTCCTTCTCCTCCTCCTCCCCGCTCCCCTCACCTCCCTTTTGTTTGCCTTGCTGCCCCCTCTTCTCTTCTTTCCTCTTTTCGTCGCTTCCATGTTGTTCAGTGGCGAGCGCAGCCGTAACATCTCCCCTTTCGCCTTCGCCAGCGAATGAAACGTTCTCATCCGCCCTCGACTCAGAGGCGGCGGCAACATCTTCGTGGGCGTCTTGGTCTGTCCTTCCCAGGGCCGCATTATGCTGCTGCTGCTGCTGCGTTCGATAGCATACGTCCTGAGACTCAACGGCGACACTTATGCTTGATTCGTCGGATGACCCTGTGTTTGTTAGGGCGTCGATGGCGTCCCGTAGTGCTCGACTCCCACCGTCAGCCTCGGTAGCCGCTCGAGCTGTCTGTACTGAAGCCTCCGTAAGATGGTTGCCGGATTCGATACTGTAATACATCACACAACGCCAATCGGAACGCGCAACGAGGAGAGGGAAGGTTAGTCGTACACACATCACCTTCTATTATCGGCTCTCTTATTTTAATTGCGTTTGGGTGCGTGGCCGGGCAAAGGGATCCCGCTTACAGCATCTGGCAGTAGCATATCGTGAGGGTAGACACGGATCGGGCGCCTTTACGAGGTGCCAAAATAATAAACTTAAATCTAACGGTGACTTTCCTTTTTTTGTTTGTTACGGTCCGAGCGACCATGCATAAATAACACGACAATAACCCGGCGGACATAGACTAGGCCACCCCAGAGAAAAGGTGTCATTCGCCTCACGCATGCTGCGGTAGAGGTGTGCGCCTTCACCTTTCTGGGGCTCCTCGCCTGGGGAGCTTGTACAACCGGCCCTGACAATGACTTTGAGCAAACAAAATGGTTTTAGCCAAAAACTACCATGGTGCCAAGATTTTGGAGGCCGCACATTCACTTATACCGCTGTTTGTTCAGGCGCAAAATAAAAACTATGTTTGTTGGTATGGCTTCTCATTGCCAAAAACGCCGCTCGAGGCGAGCGTGTTTTAATTGGTTTTAGTATATACCTGGTACCTGTTTCTGGCCCCAAATGGAACAGGTACGAGTATACCTGATTGTGGCATTTGCCCAAAGCCAAATGTAGAGAAAACCTGCGATTCTCACGATCTTGGGAAATTTCCAGAACTTTCCTCAGTCGAGAAACCCCCTATCGCAGCGCGTGTCACCTATCGAAAAACATGTTGTACAGAGCTCCGACGTTTTTGGCTGTTTTGAGCATCTTTTCCAGCAGCGCGCGCACGTCGTACTGGTTCATCGCCGCCCAGTCGAGGGCTCGAAGCAGCGTGCGCAGGTAGAGCACGGAGCTCGTGGCATCACTGAAACATGCGGCAAGACACACGCACGCGCATGTGGGGGGTGGTTCGGAAATTGTTGCGCCCTATGATATGCAAGAAAGTACGCACAAGGTGCCGAAGTCTGCGTGGCAAGGGGTTCTTAATGGGATGCATCTCACCTTTCATGCGACTTGCCGGACATTTCACGGCGCGTGGCGCTTGGTGCAAGCAATGTCTGCGTGGTCGGTGAAAACCCGACGTGCTCCGTCCCGGCATTGTACGGATGCAAGGGTCTATGGTCATACGACTACAGCCATGCATGATCGTACACCTCCTTGCATGCGGTACGGATGAGGGGTATAAATATGTGTCAGCCAGGTCACACCCCAGCATTGAAACATACGTATACCCTTTTTAGCAGTGAACCCGTCGACGCAGCTCCTCACAGCCAATTAAAGTTTTTTATGTGATCTTCTCGGTGAAAATTCTCCTTCACCTAGAACGTGTTGTGACGAGAGGGCGGGAAACACCGGTCCTCGATGTACACACAAAATAAAACCTTGCGAATCGGGGGTTCGTTACTCGCTGTATTCATCGCTGTCATCGCTGTATCTAGTGGTATCCATTTTCTCGGGGAAAAGCTCTGCATCGCTACATAGAGCGGTTCCAATTTTTCTCGGGGACACCCGCTGGTTGCGACACTCTCTCTCTTATCTATGCACAGCGTCACCACACACCAGCACCCCAAACCCTCACCTCGAGATGATGCTCTCGACCATGGAAGGGAACAGAACTAACCCACCACCACCCAAGCGCACCCTTTCAGCATCGGCGCCGTCGGTCGCAAAAGTGATGCTTCGGTCATCCGTCGTCACATCTACTCCCGTGAGAAATGTCGCCGACTCCCGCTCCCGCTGCTGCTGCTGCTGCTGCTGCTGCTGCTGCCGTGTTTGCGTGCTCGAACCATCATTCGCCAAGGGTTGTAGTGGTTCTCCGGTACTCTGCCCCACGAGCGACCGCTTCAAGAACGCTTCCAGAATGTCTCGTTTTCGCCAGGTTTCCAGCGGCCCAATGTCTAACGTTGGCCATTTCCGTCGACTTAGTTCCATAAGTACCTTTTTTGTCAGGAAAACAAAAAACAAACAGACGTTGGAGGAAGGTTAGGCTTGTATCCATTCTTCTCTTGTTTCTCCTTTTTTCCTATTACGCTGTATGCTTTCTTAACTTTCGCCCTATTCCCGCCTGCTTTGCTCCTAAAAATAATTCAATTATGCTACTTTTACGCCGAAAACCCCATTATGCAATTATGTGCGCTAAAAAACAAACGCCCAACAATAGAAAACCCAATTCTGCTGAATGCTCCGCTAGAATAATGAATACACGCTTACGTAGGGTGCGTTTTCGTTTTCTCCGCCATCAGAGGGGGTGCACGACCAGCGCGCTGGACAGGAGTACGTTACTGACCTTGCATTCTGAAGCTGGTGTTTTGTCCGTCGGTATCCTTTTCTTTAATTTCGCGGGTATTGCATGGGAACCGCATATTTCAATTGCGACGTGTCACTGAAAATCGAGACTATGCTTTGTGCACGCACATCGGTCATTTTCGAACAGAAGCATCGCGGGAAAAAGCATGATATACGAGTTTTTTTGTCCCAATCAGATTCATTTGTAGGCGTTGGCGAAGCCATGCCGTACCGTTTCTTGACGAGCCTTCTACTACTGTCGATCCCACTGCAGCCGTGGCGTTAGCTGCTGCTCGCACGTTTGCAGAGCTTGGAACAAACCCGGAATTCGTATACTACTTCGAAGTATTGTCGGGACGCTTGCATTTATAACAATCCATCTTTATACCTGCTACATTATATACCTTTCGCCGTCGGTGGCTGCTCTCGTATTCAGCCTCGCCCTCTCCCTTCGTGTCGACATTTTCTCGTACTTTTGCGCCCATGCAGTCGATTTGCGTTGTTGTTGTGCTTGCCTCGCCCCCGTCGCAGCTGCTAGCTCTGGACGACTGAGACGCCAGTCCCTGGTGAGGGTGCATCATGTGCTGTCGGATTTTCTGCTCGTGGAGCTGAAGGTAGTTCGGGTCCGGGTGTGTGGCGGTGACGATAAGCCGGACGTTCCCGGGAACCCGGAGCGGAAGCCACTGAAGGCCGGTCTCGGCTCCTACAACAATGTTGGAGCGTTCGTGTTGAAACGTATGTAAGACCGTTGATACCGCATACATTCTCCCCGTTTGGCTGTAATGCCAGCGGCAGGCCTCGTGCGCTTTAACTGAGCACTCAAGAGGAACTCATCTCTAGAGTGCAAAAGTTGCGTGTTATTCCGACACGAGGGTACATTTTTTGGGGGAAGGATGTACTCGTATCATTTGGGTGGGGGGCGAAAGCATCTATTTTGCTGGGTTTCTACGAAAACTCCAGCGGTCTCACGGCTGTCAGCAAACCGCCGAGGTTTCCAACACCGGCATTATGGCGAAATGGACCTGCTGAGTTTCGCAACCTTTCAGAACGCAACATATTTATCGTGGAAAGGAATTACAGTATTACTCTTTTAACGGCACTCCTGTGTCCCGCTCGTTTGCTTGTTACCGTTCTTGTCTTGGAGACGGTGGAGCCCGTCGATAACGATGACCAAACGCCCCTTCCTTGCAGCCAAATCGAGGAACCGTGGCAACTCCCAGCTCAGCCGTTCTGCCTCATTGGGGACGTTTCGAGCCAAGTCGAACCGCTGTTTCACGTCCGCCAGAAGTCTCCAAAGTAACTGATCGACGTCGACTCCGTGTCGAGTGCACCTATTAACAATAAATACCCCGCAAAAAACACGGACGCCAGCAAACAACGCGACAAGAAATATTCGTAGGGGTTAACCCCTTTAACACTGTACCCGCGTTTTTGGGGACTAAACACTTGGAATTACAGTAGTACGGTACCCTTTTTTCAGGAGTAAAAGGGTTGCGAGATGACGCCGGTGGGACGGTCGCGTACTCCAACAGAGCCAGGGTCTTCCTAACCCACCGCATCGAGCAAATAGCTTGAGCCGAGGTACGTGCGTATTTTAGTCAAGTGACAATAATGTCGTGGTATTCAAGGGTGAAGTAACGCACGCAGCGCGAGGCGTTGCTGAAATGCGGCAGGCCATTAGAGGGTGCTGTATTTTGGAGTTCAAAGAGGTCCATACGGTACAGATAGAGCGCCCCCCGGTTGTCCACACAACGTTGCCCGGCACAGAGACAAAGCCTCGACACGCATCATATTCAACAGAGGGATGCCTAGTAATAGAGCAAATGCTCACCCGACTGCGTGGGTGAAAATGAAGGGCTCCTCCAAAGGCCCCCCGTGCTTGGGCCGCCGTTCCAAGCGCCGCCGGAAATGCAAAAGCCAATTGGCGAGGAGAGCGCTCTTCCCGGACCCAGAGGGTCCAGACACAATCAGAGGGGCTGCTGGTTCCGACATCTATGTTTTATGTCCACGTCCACGTCGCGCATGGGGCGATGCAACAGAAGTACAGCAGTAGCTCTTGGTCAAAATATTGAGAGGTTAACGCAGCATTACCACCCCGAGATGCGTCATGATCTGCCAAAGCCAACCATATTCAAGGCGAAAGTCAAGGACCGAGAAAGTCTAAACCAACTTTCAGTTTATCGTCAGCACTCGAGTCGGCGACTACTGCTGTATGTGCAACGCACGCATGTGTGGCACAGGGGCGAAGTTACGTACAAGTATTTCGACGTACACGCGTCGGGCAGATCAGGATCTAGACCATCTAGATCCTAACCTGCCGTTATAATATGTTGTGCAGGATCTGTATAGTACAGATCCGACCAAGAAAACATGTCCTACTTGTAGATCATGCAGGTTGTACAGCTCCCACACGGTAACATGGACTTGATCCGCAGACCAGGAACCTATCTGCCCTGAAAGGATCTACTGACTGTATAGATAATGAAATGGGAATCGACGGTCGGTCCGGTGTGTGGAGTATTTTACACACGAGTGGGCAGCAGAAAACCTGTACTGGTATGTACGACCGGAAGGCTATTAATAGCACCATCTCATGTTCTACGTACGAGTACGTACGAGTATGAATATGCCTTTTCACTCGTACCTGGTTCCAGTTGCAAAAATTGTCGAGTTTCGCGAAAGCCTCGTGATCTCGCTCGTAGACGAAGTCAGTCCCTCCCGGTACTCTGCCGGGTGGAAGCAAGACAGACACACGACGACGGGCAGGTTGCAAGCAGCCATACACCAGTAAAATGGGGGGCGCCCTACTACGTACGAGCAGTACGCACGTAGAAATATCTCTATGCGGACGGTCTCATCATGTCGTTGCGGCGGATCTTACCGCGCCATAGCAAAAGCTTTGTGCAGCTCCTCTTCCATATCGCCTATGCACACGTGGCGCGTCGCCGCCCGGGTCATTGCAGACATGGGGCGACTTACTCAGGATCTCTGAATGAGCTCGACCGCCCAGCCTCTGAGCACTCTCACCCCCTTGAGGATGCAATGGTTGTGTGTGTGTAGGCTCCGTAGTGTTAATACCTGGGAAGTGGGTGCCGCTACGAGTACGGGTCAGTGGGGTCGTAGTCGGCGGAATTTTCCTCGTGGAAATGCTGAATTTAAACACAGGAAACGACGGTTTCAAAAAAATGCGGCGCAATAAATTTTGAAAAATAGGACGACAGGAAGGGACAGACGGGACAGCAACAGCGAATACCGAAGAGGACGGCGATGAGCCATGTTCTAAATTATGTGACACGTGTAGGGTACTCGTACGAGTAGCTGGTACGCTGCTATAGCATGGGGAACGCTGCGAGCGTCATACCGAACAAGCTCCATGCAGCGAGGGAAGCTGTGGGACACACAGCAAGTACAGCAAGGGAAGCCGTAGAGCATTCAGCAAGTACAGCAAGTAGAACAGCAAGGGAAAAAGCTGCAGAACTCGGGGTTCATTATGGCCGAAAAGCAGGAAAAAATCCGGTGTCGTCGTCGGCGGCTGTGAAGCAGCCTCCCACCAAAGGTGACCGAAAAACGCCGATGATAGCAGAGTCCAAACACGGCGAAGACGAAGAAGTGCCGTGTGGGAGCAAGGGGCTTCCACCTTCCCGAGGGAACGAGAATATTGGCACAGCGCCTGCCGCTGCTGGTGCTGCTGATACCAAGGTTCCAGGGACCACACCCACACAACAAAGAGCCGGAAGCGTCCGAGAGCCTAAAGGCGGCGATTCTTCTCCCGAAAATGCTGTTCCTTCTGCTGGCAGGGGCTCGTTCGCCCAAGGCGGCGACAAGGGGACGACGGCCGAAGGTGTGTCGTCCAATCGAGCCCAACAAGACCATCAACGGGGCGACGTTGGGCTTCAACAACATCGACATAATTCACGAAGGGGCGAGGCTGGCCATTCAACGAAAAACCTCCAGGAAGGGAAGCAGCAGGATAAAGGAGGGTCTGGTGGGGGCCTTGGCGAGCGGAGGAGCTCGGGGGAGGACGCAGGTTCTGTCGGCACCTCGAGCGGCTCAAGCGGGGGGTCGTACACGAGCTCGTCGTACAGCAGTAGTGGATGCGACGATAGTTGTGACGACGAATCTTCCGACGGCACATTCTTCGTGCCCCAGGTAAAATATGAGTACTTTCATACGCATGATACGAAGTATGCTGTGCACATACATCTTTTCATGTTAGGCTGTCCTCGTGCCTACTAAAATCAATTTCGTGGGTTCAATTCTCCCCGAGTGCGTACGAGTATATACGAGTACTCGTACTCTTACTCGTACTCGTCGGGACTTTTTCTCAAAAAAAATGATTAGCAGAAAGCGCGTGAGCGTGAGATAGCAAAAAATCGATGAAAATCGACGAGCAAAGTGGGAATGCTGAACCCTTCGTATGCGCAACAGAAATAAAGGCCCGTACCGGGGGGGGAGAAGGGAAGAAACCTGTGACCACGGCTTGTTCAAAATGCCGCTGAGGGTAAAGCCTCCTACGAGTTGAGCTGGAAAGTAAAATACTACAGTACGTACTGTAGACGTGACGATAAAAAAAACAAGCACGAAAACTTTTCAGCCGTGCAGACCAAAACAATTGTTCGAAGCTCATATTTTCAATCAGCGTGTAACACTTCGATTGCGCGTAATACGTACATAACCGAGGGCCGACGGTATAGGGTGTGACCTCGTGAAGGACATGGGTCGGCGATTCTCCTGGGTGATAGTATACATGTTGTCCGGTCCTGACAGTAGTTCGGCAGTATATATATATAGCCCGTGGCATGGCAAATCTATATGACTGGTGGCAAATAGTCCGAACGTATGATACATCCCTCATTAACATACAGTACAGTACGCGTCAGATGTTAGGAATGTCTTATTTTTGGCGAGGCTGGATTCTTGTTTTGAGACTGGGTGTGTTCGACGCTGATTTCAGTACAAATAGGTCGCGTTCTTATTATATCCCCAAAATCTCGGCCTAAAGTTCTTATTTGTCAGATTCTTAACATCTGTCGCGTACTGTACCGGTACTTATGACAGCAGGCCCTCGTCATGTTAGAAACATGAAGGAGTATTTGTTCACAGATCGAGAAGCCGCAGGCGGGTCCCTTGTACGTTTGCACAATAATCCGTGAAACCCTGATCGTCGATATAGAGACCGATTATTGTTAATTTTAATATCAAACAGGTCCTTATATTTTAGGACATACTACAGTAGTTCCATTTTATACAAGCAATATACTTCTGGGAAGGTGGCCAACCAACGAGTAGCTTTCAGATACCAACAAATACATATCATACATACCAGGGTATTCCGGTTATGAGTGCTACCGCACACCGAACTGTGGATTGAAGCTTGCCGCATTGTATGTTGATTATTGAAGGGCCAAAGAAACCGCAGCTTTGACGAGACGGGGCGATCGCCAGATGGAGGCGTCGCCGCTTTCCCTGTCATCCTCGATGGTGATCGGGCGGACCCCAACCAAGCAGTGTTTGAGACTCGGCCCAACAGCGAGGGCAAAGAGGAGGTGGTGGACGAAGACAGGGATAAAGCTGGGCCAAAGGCTGGGAAAGCCAAGCGTAAACGGCCGACGAACAGGTACGAGCTACAAGTATTATTACTTAGACGTGCCGTCAACCAACAGAGTAGTAGTACCTGGTATCATATGTAAGAGCAACGAGGTAAGCAGTTGAATGTATGTGTTCTACGTACCGTGCCAGCTCGCTACACCTTTTTCTCGAGCTTGGCTTCTTCTGCGCTTCATGAAAGCCTATAGCGACCGTCGGATAACTTCGTTAATAGTAGGGGTGGATGCTGCCAGATCACACATGGAAGGTTCTGGGCGAGAGTTACCTCTCCTAATACCAACAACCCAACCTGTCCTCGCTGAACGCTGACCACGTCTTTCGTCATTGTTCCCGATGGTCGAAGACATTACATCAAAGACGAAACAATGCGGACTCTGTTCGGTCTGGTGCCTTTTTACGGCGGGAGTGACGGGCCGATGGACCAAATGGTCAAGCTTACGCTCGCAAGCGTGGGGCCCAACTCAATCGACGTCCGTGATCAAGAGGGAAACACTCTACTCATCCTCGCCTGTCAGCACGCCTGCGAGGTACGGTGCACAGTACGCTCGGGGGGGGGACACCTTGACACTCATTTATATTCCAACCACATTGACTGGGCAGTGTACGTCAAACATGGTAGGGATACAACAGAGCATACAAATGCCAACGTATTGAAAAATATTAGCAATTAAAGTATGTAGACTAGAAGACTGCCGTGCGTCGTCGGCTGCAAGAAAACGCCCCATGGATAGGATAACTTGTCGGAGGGAAAAATAAGCAATAGGAGCTGCGATAGGATCCTTTTCGAATCTCGCACACGCGGGCGATTTAACTGTTGGCTGACAAAATGCCGTTCGATGAACGGCGGCTGACCACCCTTTGTTTCCTGGGTGAGAGCAACGCTACGAACTCCCGACACGTCTCACCGACAGTACGCGAGGGAAGCGCATACCAGAGCAGTTGCGTCCGTAGGATAATAGCGGTCTTCCCCAATATTATATGATAACTCGTAGCCTTTTTGGATCAACTCGCCACCTGTCGCATTCGTACATAGACGCGTGCTACGATAGAGGTAGCACTTTTTGCCGTGTTTTGTTTCTGAATGAGGGAGCTCCTTAACCCAAAATCGTCAGGTTCTCGTTCTTGTTTTGCAATATGATTGTTTTGTATACCTAGGTTATGTTTTTTTCAATTGGATTGCACTTTTGGTTGACTCAAAATTAGTTTGTGGGTGAAGTACAGAGCTCCTAAAGTGAGGAACCTCAGAAAAAAAACCGGTCCACCTCCATCGTAGCACGCCTCCATACCGCTACAAATGCACTTGTGA
>JAYJME010002085.1:0-14494 GCA_036873775.1 Costaria costata
TCTCCACGTCCGCCGCGGCAGCGTTCTCCGCGGCGAACCCCAGGCGATCGAGCGCCCAAACGACGTTAGTGACGTTCCAGTCGTCGATGCCGCTCTTGGAAGAGGCCTCTCGCGCGACGAATTCTACAAGCTGAGCGAGGCGGGCCTGGCCGTCGGCACCGCCCGGAATCCACCGGAGCAGGCCGCACGCCCACACGATGTCCGCGGCCTGGGGTCCCGATAGGGCCCCGCGCCCCCCCCCCCCGCCGGAGCCCTTTCTGGCCTTTCCGACGATGACGACGACGGCGACGAAGA
This sequence comes from Costaria costata, assembly GCA_036873775.1. Lineage (NCBI taxonomy): Eukaryota > Phaeophyceae > Laminariales > Agaraceae > Costaria > Costaria costata. The sequence continues at coordinate 295 of JAYJME010002085.1, forward strand.
GCAAGAGGACGGGGAGGAGGAGGGTGGCGAAGACGGTGGCGACGAGTTGGGTGAAGCGACAGCTGGGGCAGATGCTGCGAGGAAGAGCTCGGTCAGTCTCGGGTCGTTCAGCGCTTTTGCTCTCGCTGATTCCTTGGCATCTTGCACGAGGTGCTGAGAGGAGGGAGGAGGAGGAGGGACGAGTAGGGAGGTGGGCCGAGAAGGAGGCGTGTTTTCGTGTGTTGCGCGTGATCGTTCGTGGGGGTTGTCGCGTACTTGAGAGCGCAGGTAACACAGGGGGAGGATCCAGGATCAAAGACACCGAGATGCTATAAATAGAATGTGTCCCCAATTTTAGAACTATGTGCAAGTTCAAGTTAAGCACACTATATTTCAGTGTAGTGCATCCATCCGTACTGCCCGTGGTGGTGATCCGTTGCCATTTGCGGGTCCAGCTCCACTACTGCTGTACCTGGAATTTCGTACCTATACCTGTGTACTGCTGGACCTGTAGCTGTCGTTGGTAGACACCACGATACCTCTGCCCACGTATCTATAGAGTACCAGGTATGATACAGAGTAGTTCTGGAGCTACCTCGAGCGTCAAGGCTCCCTGCTGCAGTATCAAAGCATCAACACGCGTATATACATCAAGTGATTGCAGTGGACCAAATGGACGGTGGTCGGCTTTTGGAGCTGCGTACTGCCTGTGTTACTGCTTGTAGTCTACTAACATCGCCTACAGCAGCAGTCTCCCGGTACTGCAAGAGCGCTCAGAGCTACCAGGAAGACAGAGGTGCGTAAGCACAGCTTTTACATAAGTACCCGTAGCAAACTTTCGCGTGGTTGACGTACGTGTATACAGGTCCGTGTTTCACACCGACCTCTACCCAAAGACAACCGGTACTCTGTGGGATCAACACACACCTTTGCCATCCTCAGAAGCGCTTGGGAGAGAACACTGGGCCTTAGCACCCCTCTGTGGGCGTGCGCAACCCGAAGCAACTCCTCCTCGGTATCAGCGTGCTGGACCGCGAGCGTTGCCTCGGCCGCAGCTGTCACATTAGGTCTATTCACAACGGCAGTAGCCGAAGCAGCACCCCCGCTGTTTGATATCCCCCTTCGTCGCCCACGACCTCCACGATGAGCGTCTGCCCTCGTAAGCGACGAGAAGCGGCGGGAGGTGGGGCACCGGCGACGGCGGCTGGCGACGTGTTCGTCATGAGGGTGCCGTGCGTGGTACGTCTTTATACCACCCTTTTGTCGCCGAGATGAGCCGACCGCAGGCTGCACAAGGAAGGCTGTGGCGCTCCGCAATGGTGGTGCTACTTCTGATGCCGATACTGGTGGTGTTTTGCCGGAGCCAATGAGGAAGGCGAGCAGGTAGACGTGGGGATTCATCTCGTCAGTGCCACGCTCCACGCTCCGATTTGCAAACATGCGGTTAGGGTGTTCCAGTACAACTTGGTGGCATTTTTATTTTTCAAATTATCATGAACGACCCCTGAAAATGCAAGGCATTGAGACGTGGGAGAGGGTCAGGGGGGAGAGGAGACCTACCTCGTGATCTCTGGACGGAGTGTAGCACCAGAGGGAAAAGTTGTGTAGTTGTATACTACCAGAGGTACCTGGTATGTTATGTTGTACCAGTATCTTGTTACCTCTGGTACTGGTAGTATTGTATGTGCGTGCGCATGTGACTGATATCATACGTCGTACGACAAGTAGGATACAAGTTTTTAGTTTTACCTACCGCAACGTTCCTGGCGTTCAAACGCTTCACACGTCGTACAGATAATGATCTAGATCATCTGTATCATCTAGATCCTAACCTGCAGCTATGAGATGTTGTGTAGGATCTGTATGGTACAGATCCAACCCGCAAAACCTGTCCTAGATCATGCAGATTACATGGTAGGTATGGTTCCCACCCGGCAACATGATGAGCTAGATCATACCAGTACAGATCAGGAAATAGATATATCTTCCCTGAAATATCTAGATCATCAAGTGGGAATCGATGATCTGTCCGAGGTGTGAAACGTTTACGCCGTGCTGCTGCTGTTAAGCTCCAATTTTATATCTAATGCTGGTATTGCGACGACGACAACGACTGCGACGACTAATACAACAACTGGCAGCTGTGTAGCTAGCTATGGCTCCACTCATGGGCGCGCTGCACAACGTAAGCAGGATCCGACGATAACCCGAAAATGCATGCACTTTACGACAAAAAGTGCCATTGCTACTGATCATCGATACATAGCTCACGGAATACCAATCTCTAACAAAGTACACGGCCGTTTGACTCACTCTTGGTGTGTTGAGAATGATACGGTTCGTCTCGCGCCCCAGTAACTCCTAGGTATCTCGGTTCGAACATACCGTATTCCAAGGCCAAAAGCAAACGCAGGATGAAACAACAAATACATTTATTTGAACGTCGAACGCCTGCGACGACAGAGACCAGGCGCGACGCTGCACTGACTTGTACAACAAGTAGAAATTTAAGATTCACAGCTCCACATTTATTTGCAAAAGTCACGATCAGCGCAAACAGGAGTGGTGTGTGTGGTGTCCCCTTCACCATGATTCGCAGCGACTACTCGTCGCAGTAAACACGACATACATCGGGGTTTTTTTAACCACATGTCTCACCAGACGAGTGGTGTGCACGGGCCCCGTGTGCGTACAACCAGCTAACCTGGAACATGTATTAGGTACCACCCCCCCCACACGACAGTATACGTTTACATTTACTACACCCTAACCACACGCACCGGAGAAGTCGAACCCACTCTTACGTCGTCACTGCCCGCCGACACGGCTTTTCGTTTTGTCCCAGACGAGTCTACCCCGGTACCGTAGCGCGAGTCCTCCAACCTGCTTTCCCGACCGCTCGTCTCTGAGATGGGCGTCGGCTGATCGTGATCGCCGGTTCCCGCTACGAGTGCGCTACTTGGATCTGCCCCACTACTGAGCGCGACGGCGTCGCGCCGAAGCCTTTCGAAAAGCTCCATGCATCGCTTGTACGACGCTGCCGTCCCGTCAAAATTATCCGCGAGGTGCCTGGCGGTCCCGGTGGCAGACTCCACCATGTTCGTCAAAAGGGTATTTCGAGCGACCGACACTTCAAGGCGACGGCGGGCGGCAGCAACGCGAGGGTCTGTCGCCTCCCCCTCCCCTCCCCTCCCCCCCTCCCCCGCGACACCGCCTAGTCTACTCGTCGTACGCGCCCCTCGCTGGTGCCCGTCGGCCACGCTCTGGCCCGCACTATTGACAAACTGCTCGCTAGACGATCGCCCGCTCGCGAGGTCACCCCTCGGCGCAGAGTCTTGCTCACGCCTTATCTGTGTTGCCATGATTTTCACCTGCGGTGAAAAGTAAAAAAGACGCACCAGGCATGATATTGCGTGCTCAAACGGTCAGCGAGGGGGGGGAGGGGGTGCATCACGCAAGGTCACAAGGTATGAGCGATCACAATGGCACACCCCAGAAGGACCGCCGAGATGTAAAATTGTCTCCTGATATATCATAACGAACCTTAATTATACGCACCGGCACTTTAACTTGTAGCATTAGCAGTAGCAGTAGCAGGTAGGGGAAACGCAGCAAATGCAATGACAGACAACGCGCACCGATCCAGGCCGCTACCGTTCTCGAAGAAGCATTGAAAAGGGTACAGCCGACGCACACGAAACGACTACAATTAATCCATACGAGTAATCCATACGAAAAAAAACGAACGGATCTACTCATACGCCACCTCTATCACACATGGACGGTGGCGGACGCCTTGAATCCAGAACACACAGCGCATAACACACAACAATATATACCTAAGAACCCACGCTCACCGCACTGCGCGTTTATGCTGCAGTTAAACAACAGGCACAATTACGCACGGGAGACATGGGCGCGACAGCTTGCCGGGAGTTTCGACCTCAAGGCATTCCCTAGGAGTGTCAAGTTGTAGGTGCTTCCAATCGACCGGTAGGGGATCTGCCCGATCAAGAGTAAATAAGACCTCTGTCACAACCCCGACCAATCCCGTGTCCTCGCCTTGCTAGGTCCAGCCACTTTCAACAACATTTTTTTTTTCAAAAATCATTTTTTCCATTACAAAAAACGTACGTGTATAGTTTTCACCTTTCGGCGACCGCCGTGTCCGAGGTGGAGGGGTGCGAGACGCAAAGAAATCAACCTGTACATGTCGACCAATGGCATGCCCGCCGACGTCCACTGCCGAATGTCCTCCTCGAAGCCCTCTTCGAGTGCCTTGGGAGACACCGGTCGGTCTTTCGAGCACACCACCATCGCTTCCGCGATACACCCCTCGCTGTGCGCCAGCTCGACCTGCGCGTTGGAGAGAATAGATTGCGAGGTCAACAGCAGTACGTGCGTGGCAGGGGCGAACATGGCCAGAGTATCGAGCATGACGAGTACGTCCGCACCAAGCAGTGTCCGCACAACAACACAGCGAGCGGCAGTCGTTTACTACAAGTATTGTACGTGCAAGCAGAAGCTGCAAGCAGTCAGTCAGTCTTTCGCAATTTCTCGGTTCGCCTACCTACGAGGCATGGTTTTCTTGCTCCTCACATCACACATCTCCCGGGTCCCAATTTGTCCCTCCCACCTGCCACTTTCCTATATAATCGTATGGCAGTACAGTATTTACGTACGTACTGAAATAAGTCAAGCCCACCTTCCCCATTGTCGGCGGCGTGTTCCTGTTCCACGAAACCTTCACCTTGAACTTGCACCGGCACTGACGTCAGGGGTTCGTCACAAGCAGTTGTGAACATCGGTTAGGAAATTCGAAAAATACGGAAGAAACGTAACTATTGATTAGACTTGACTATTATCGATAATTATTGATTATTATTACATAATGATATGATTATTGATTGCAATCAAAAGTACAGTTGCCCTCCGAAAATGTCTATTAATAGCTTACACCCCGATCACTCATACATACTGCTGTAGTAGAAAGAAGAAAACAAAACCCAAACGAAATCAAACTGCAGTAGGACGCTATATTTTACGTTAGAATACTACCAGGTACGTAGTAGTCTACCATTGTAAAAATAATAATACCTGGTATTAATAGAAATTACTGCTTGCTGTAAAGTCAGCCATCGCGGTCGACGTGAAGCCGAAACAAGTAATCTAAACTACCCACGTACGTACTACTGTCATAACTGAAGAAAGGCTTTTCAGTCGTTCGCCCTCAAGAAATAATACCGCCGAACACTAGGTATGTACGTAACTCCCCCGGATATAAACATTAATAAGACTACTTGGTACCAGGTTTATACTTACCAGGGACGTACTGGCATAAAGTCTAACAGCGTGACACCTCACTCACCCTGGATGACTTGGTCGCCCTCCGCCTGGTGGGGTCGGCGACCTTCGCCGTTGAAGTGCTCTTGCCCGAGCACTTGCAAAGGAGCTCCATCCTTTGCATTCGACCGGAAACACCGCCCAACTGCCAAAGCGTGGCGCCATGGGAGAAAAAACATGCACCAGCAGTACGTACGCACCAGGTATATGTGAACATTTGTGATGGTGTCCACGGGGTCGGCATGATGAACGAGGGTCCGCTGCGAAAACACTTGTTTATACGCCAGCTGTGAGTTCCCTCGATCGGTTGATATTCAACATTGCGATGCAATACATTTCAAAAACCACTCAGGAAACCAAGACAGTACACTGAAAATACAGAACACTGCTGCAGTACCTCCTCCAGCACGTACGTACGTACGAAGCGTATATATCAAGCTTTCACCGTGTTTTCAAACCTCAAAACATACCAGATACTGTACGGGAAATATTACGATACAGTATTCGAGGTGGTCCGCGCACATTTTTTCAGAAAAACAAAGTGGAAAACACGCGGCGTCGCCTCGCTCGGGTCGTGCTTTGGGGTAATCTCCTTACGGCTAGGGTTATTAGAGCTAGGGTCAGGGTTGAGGTCGGTTTGGGTCGCGATTTCTACAAAAAAAACTGTTAATACGTAAAGCCTAAAAAAAAACACTAAAACAATGTGCGCAGCTTTCCGTAGGAATTCGGGGATGCGAGGTTTATGGAGGCGTTTCGGAATTCGATACTGGTTGAGGGAGTAACGGACGAGATAGCGTGATGCACGTCTAGACTCTTCTGCGCGGCACATGAGAGAGAGAACATCCAAGAGATACTCGGAGTAGAAGAAGAGAGAGGGACAGACAAACAGAGGGAGAGAATGGAGGGTTGTGGTCTTTCAGTCGCCGCGTGCCTGGGAACGGAGGCTATCAGAACAGCAACGCCGCACGAGACAGCGCGACAACTATGATTCTAATCGATCGACTTTCCGCTTTCCAATTTGAAATTTGGTTTCGTGATGGCAGACGTCAGACGCAAGAGGAAACGCAGCTTGCGCGGATGGACCAGCCGGCACTCCGGCAGCCACCGCTGCCTCCGCCGTGCTCGCGGCGGGTCCCAGCGGGGACGCAGCCCCCGCGAAACACGGCGCGGGCGCTGTGGCCCAAGCAGCGGCCCCCCAGCCTCCAGGTTTCGCCGACCTGCTACAGCAGGAGGTGATGGCGAGCAACCAGACGCTGGCGGCCAGGACTTGCCCACTTTACACTGCATGCTTGTGGTCGAGGAAAAAGGGGCAGACAGAGCGAACGGAATGTCTCAGAAGAAAGCGCCCGTCAGGTTGCCCCTGGCTTGGTCTCTCTTGGCGCAAGGCAAACAGGTACCAGGGTAGTCGCAAGCATGGAAGGCGGAGGGTGTGCCAGGTGGTATATCGGGTCGGGTCTCGCAATATCGTGTTTTCTGTTGTGCAGAGCGTCAGGGTTGATATATAGGAGAACGGACGAGAGTCCAACCCCGAGCCCTGTCTAACGCGAAACTGCCTACACTTTTCCCACGGAGAAGTGCAGGTCGCGTTCGAGAGCAGACCAATCGAGTAGTTGCTACGCCGAGGTGTAACGGCCGAAACCTTCAGCTTCTACACGAAAGAGCTGTAACGCACACAGCTACATGAGCTACCAGGTGTGAGCGAGATGAGCTACATCATCTACTAGGGCTGGGCCCTGGTAGCTCCAGCCAGTACAGTATGTACTGACTGTCATATGCCAGTATAGTGGACCCGACCAGTGCACTGGCAGTCGCGGCGAATCCGCGACCCCCGCCACCCCCGGCCCCGCCGGAGACGCCCCCGGAGGCCCCCGCTGGAGGCGTCCTGCCGGAGGCACGTTTTTACGCGATTTGGCTTCACTAGAGCTAAAAAATATGTTGTTTTTGGGCCATGTAACAAAGGCAATTTGGTGGAAAAGACTGATTAAGGAAAACTGAAAAAAGTGAAAATGTGAGCAAAGTGTATGATGGACGGGAGTGTACGGAAATATGGCTGCTATGTGTGCCCTCTCTGCTCTTTGACCTTTGCCGTACATTTTGATGGGTTTCCGCTATGTTTTGAGGCGTTAATATGGGGCTCTCGTTAATAGTCAACAGTACTGGTGACCCTGGCACCTCCCTCAGCCAGTACAGTAGTACTGCCAGTACATACTGGACCAGGGCCCAACCCTATATTTTTTGCCTTTTATGTGTAACATGAAGCCAAATAGCGTACTATTACCTGCGGTGGGCGCTCCGGGGGCGCCTACATCGGGCCCCCCTAGACCGGGGGGGGCTTTTTTTAATCGCTTTGCTGGCCTGACTTTAGTCGACTAGTTGGCTAAAGTCAGTTCGTTGGCTGGCCAGCCAACTAGTAACTAGCCGGAAACTACAGACAATTCACAGCCCTACTTTTTTGGCTCGCTTTTGGGGGTGATATTAGTACCCGGTACGCGTCATTCCTTTTACTTTCGTCCATTAGTTTGCGAGTATACTGGTTACTCGGTGTCGCAGTGTGTGGCCGAATAATATTATGTCGTCGGGTACAAAACACGGTTGCATATGGAGACAACATGTTCTATCTGGTTATCGCTGATACCAGGTATAACAATTTATTTCCAAGTACGTTGTTTACCACTACGTAATTCATGATATCGCGGCCTTCACATATGCGGTATCAACGTTCCGTCGTTTGGATTGTTTGCGGTGCGTGTTCACAGAGGACTTCCAGATTTATGTAGTCTTGTGGCAAACGGCCTAGTTTCGGCGAAACGTCAGCGCGAGAACAACGATATCTAGTTCGTGCTGCTGTCTGAGTATCAATCCTCCCTCTCGTGCGAGGTCCACCTGTGCAGATTGTTGGATCGTCCGATTCCATAAATCCTGTATCAATAGCCCCTTTTTGTACCATTTATTTCCTATATTCTTCTGCTCGATTTCATACAGGCTTTTGTACCGCCTCTTCTAGTTCGCCACGGGCAGCCGGCGGAGGGCCCTCCCGATCGCCAGCATGAAGAACTGTACATTCGACCACCTCTTCGACCCAACGCCCTTCCTCCTTCCCCCGGCTACGCCAAACAACGCAGGTGTGTGCTCTTTTCATACACTGTTTGTCACGTCAAGTTATCGTTTTGTTTATTTATGTCGGGTTGGCGCGTCGGCATAACATTGACCTGTATCGGTAGGTTAGAAAGAATGGGAAATTGGGCGCCTTGATTTATACGCATTGCGGAGCTGTGACGTACAGTCATAGACATATGTTTGGCGAACGCTCGCCATTACCGCTACCCGTCAACTTGCAGGGACTGCAGGGGACGCATGAATATCATCCCCGTTCAACGAAAAAAGTAGGTATCCCTACGGAATGACGACGAACTTTTTTGTTGTTGTGCCACCTGCGCCGGGGGACAAACCATCTTGATATTTACTCATGCATAGGTTTCAACTTTTATGGTTTTCATTATTTTCGCGGAGGAGTGGTCAACGTCGAAACTCATGCTGCGCATTTAAGGATGGCACACGTACTATTAATAGTAATGTATCATCGAAACACTTCTGGGGGGAGGGTTCAGGTATTTTTTCAATTCGCAAATCATTATTCTGTTTTTTGTGTCAACAATAACAATAATAGAGAGTTGGCTGTGCTTGAGTCTTTCGGAGATACTTGTACTACCACGTAATGACCACGTGTTCTGCCTGGTTATCTATTTATTTTTCCTTGGGCCGACCGTGGTTTTGTTGAGCGTTTAGCGTGTTCGGTGTTGTCCCTCCTACTCTCGTTTGTTTATCTCGTACTATGATACCTGGTATGTTTTAGTAGTACGATGTTTATTGTTCTTATGCGTACGTGTATTTTTCCATTTGTTTTTGATGTTTAAATACAATGTCGATCTGTTGTTTTGACGTCTTTTTGTTACGATTTTTTTGTTTAAACCGACCATGAAACGGGTGTATGCCTCTCGGTAGAAAGGGTGGAATCATATATATGGACACCGTGTGTGCTGGTAGTAGCTGTGTACAGAGTCACTTGGATTCGACCCACCTCGTGGCCTAACAACAGTAGTTTGCTCGTAACTAAAACACAGTAACTTGCGCCCCTCCGCCCGTCCATTGGAATCAAATTCAGGGGGCGCAGCCGGACGAACAAGCTGTCAGCAGCGCGGCGGCCAACAACCTAGTAGTTGTGGCGGAATCGCTTGTAATGGTCCGGAAAGACACCAGGGTGCGCCTGTCCAGTGCGATGGAGGCGGCGTTCACATCCTAGCGAGCCGTTCACTCGTGTGTGCGCGCCGGTCAGTCGAAGGCTGGTCGTTGATTGGGTTAACGGCCACTAGCTCCCGATAGAACGATTCGACGCGAGTTGACGAAGGAAGAAAAATCTGAACTCTTCTCGCGATAAAATCAAAGGGACGCATCGTATTACGGGGGACCATAGTAAGTAGGACCAAATATTGTTAGCAAAAATAGGGAAATCTATAGGTTTTGGTGACCCCAGTAGGTTCTGTTGTATCTACAGTAGGTCCTATTAACTATGGACCAAATATTGTTAGCAACAATAGGGAAGTATATAGGTATTGGTGTTGACAGTAGGTCCTGTTGTGTCTGCAGTAGGTCCTATTAACTATGGTCCCCCGTAATAGAGATAATTGCATTGCTGGACCGACTCAGAATGACTGGAAACCCTCAGCTGGTTTATTCGTGGACCCGTGAGCCTATGCCGAGGTGCCAGAAAGGGGCGCTTGTGACCAACTATGTATCAGCTACAAGTCCCGAAGTATACCCGTATCGAAAGCTACAGTACTACTGTTCGCAGAAAAAACGTCCCATAGAGCTACAAAGCTCTGTTACTCTTCTAGGCAATCCCGCGACACCCTAGGCTGCAACATACCATAGAGCTATAGAGCTCTATTACTCTTATTGCGCAGTCCCGCGACACTCGAGGGCGGAGACTAACCTGTGCGCGTATCTTCCTTAGAAGCACGTCCTCGTTCTCCTGTTCGGCGACGACCTTTGCTTCCACCTCCGCCCGCACCCGCTCCTTGTCCATCTGGCCGACCAAGAGCAGCAGCACAACTTGTTTTAGCCTGGTTTGTGACCATGGGCTGCTTTCAGGGAAATTAGCTAATGTGGGTACATAATCATAAACAGTATTAGGTCATGCCAAGCACCAAGTAGAGGAATTATGCACACGTCGAACAGATCACGATCTAGATCATCTATAGATCATTTGAACCCTAGCCTTCCGTTAGGAGATGTTGTGCAGGGTCTATATATTAATATTAATAGTACATATCTAACCCGCAAGAAACGTTAGCGAAATCATGCAGAATATCTGGCTTCCACGCGGCAACATGAGCTATGGACCATACAGATCAGGAGTCTATCTTCCCCAAAAGATCTAGATCGATAAGTCGGGATCGACGATCTGTCCTACATGAGTAATAATCACAACACGTGGGGTTTTATTCCACGACACGTATTGTCAGTGTATCCTTTCTCGGAAATAACAGTATTGAAGGTATTCTCCCAGCGTATAATGTGGCGTTTCCTTCTCCACGTCCCCAGCTAGGGGGGGGGCAAACCTTGAGTTTCCCAGCGTCCATCTCTCTTTCGAGGTCCATCCTTTGCCTTCTCAGTTCGATCTCCGTTTCCAGCCGCAAAGCCTCCCTCCTCTGAGCGGACTCCTCCTGTCAAGACAGCCAAGATAGCAAATATAGCGAATATGACAATTTACTGCATTGAGTGAGCACCGAGATCAAACAAAAATGCCCCCTCCCCTCCATCACAGCCCGACATACAATCGGAGGGTCTCATGCATCCCTACCATTGCATTCAATCGCCCCGAAATCAAACCACAGCCACACCAAAGTCTCCAGCCTCCTTCCATTGCAGCCGGGTTAGCAATCAGAGAGTCCATTCTGACAATACAATTTCATCAACTTCAAAGCACTGATGAACACACCAGAGCACCCCTTTCCGCTATCGCAACGAACGATACACCTTTTCTGCGTTGCACCTGCAGTTGAAGCATCCGCTCCTTCTCAACCCTGTTGCTCTCAGCCTCAGCAACCAGCTTGCGCCTGGCTAACTGTAACTGCTGCTGCGACGCCTCTTGCTGTTGCTCTGCCTGTTGCACCCGATCAAATAACAAGCGGGGCACGTGGCGGGCACACTTCGCGTTTGTGTTGTACATGTACGCTACTGCACATGCACGTGGGACGGTAGGAGCCGCGAATATGCTACTGCTTGCTACGTAGTACCCGAAAGAAGCCGGCCATGATGGACGCCTCACACGCGACTGATCCGGGTCTGGGGTCTACAGGTCTGGTTGTAGTCATTTACTTGTACTATTCTGCGTTGCAGAACAATGACCTAAATAAGGTATCTTCAGTAAACATACCCGAACGGATATCATCACTCAGAACACCATCGAGTGCGGCATAACGTTTAGTCTTTCGGCCCGGAATCCGGGAACCTTTGAAATATCACATTATTTAGTACTGCGGCTCCACTACACCCGTCCGCCCACTATTAATCAATGAGCAGGCACCTTCGTAACCTGTATGTACTGTAGTGCAAACCCGATCAATCTGATGTTTATGGTGGAGTGCTAACCCGATCAATCTGATGTCTATGGTGGAGTGCTAACCTCGATACCTCGATACCTTGATACCTCGATACCTCGATTTGAAGAATTTCCCGGGCCTCCTCCTCCTTGAGGCGCTCTAGCTCTGCTGACAAACGAGCCCCCTCAGCCTCGGCTTCGACGATTCTGTTTAGAGACAAGCACAGCCAATGCAGCCAAGTCAGGTATACCGGGACGCCGAAACGATAACATATGAAGGGAATTGGGGCAGGGAATTGGGGTGGATGAAATTCACTGCTTATTGACTTGGGCTAGAGTGAATTCATTGTTTAATATTTTTGGGGAGAAGATTTGGCATGGGCAAGACGGAAGTTGATGTCGAGCGCCCCCTTTTTCGCCAACTAAGCCCGACAAACCATACCGCGCTGCCAATTCCCGACTATTGTTATGCGAAGTGCCAGGTAGTCTAGCAAATTATCGTTCTAGGTACCTAGATACGAGGTATGTTACACATTTCGATTACAACACATTGTAGTGTGGCGTTGGTATCCACAGGAGCATTGACGCATACTTTGGGTCTGTGCTTGTCTGCGTTTGTCTGCGCGTTCAGAAACGTTTTGTATCTCTCGCGCTCCAATAGCGTCGTACCTCTTCCGTTCCAATAGCTGAGCGTCTGGTTCTTGTCCCAGCCTTTCCTGCATCTCAGCGATGGCCTCGTGCATGCGGGCATCAAACTCCATCTGCTCCTGCAGCTGAAACAACCGTATCAGGCACGAGCGTCGTATTATATACCAGGTATATGCTACCATTGCACAAGCGCGCTACGGTAGACACGTTTGCGGCGGTCTAACCGCACTTCACCCATCATCCATGTCTTTGTAGAGCCTTAGCCTTTGTGGCAGTCGCCCCTCGCCCCCACGGGGTCACACGCCAAACGCTAATTATGTTCCTAATATAATCAGCGGCTATCATGCTATCATGTCGGTGTCTCAATGTTTTGCGAAAAATGGCAAACTCTCTCCCTCTCTCCCGTGCCGTTGTACTGTTCTATTACTTATCACACTGTGCCCTGCCTGTACCTTTTGGCATATGGCCACCGTAGCATTACATACATGAAGCAAGTTGCGCGTCGTTCGTTCCGGTTAATGCAGTAGTACTGACCTGTGTCCACATGACCTCGTTCCTTCTGGCCAGCTCTTGAGTGGCGGCGACATTGTTCATGAAGATAACGGCTTTGTCGACAACCGCTTGGTTCTCCAGCATGACCGGAGGCTCCCCCTATCATATGATACGACATGACACATGATAGTATAGTATAGTACCTGATATATGATATTGTATGATACGAAGTATGTTATGTTATGATATGTTATGTTATGATATGATATGATATGATATGATATTATAATATAAGATCATATTATATGATCTAATATCATATGTTATGCCCATGATGTGATACGGCATTATATGATACGGTGTGGATATGATATGATATGATATGATATGATATCATTTGGGACATGATATCATATGATAAGATATGATATGATATGATATGATATGAAATGATATTATATGAGATGATATGATATGAGATGATATGATATGATATGATATGATATAATATGAAATGATATGGTATGATATGAGATGATATTATATGATACCAGGTACCATAAACCAAGCAAGGCCCCGATATACGCATGATAACATTTGTACTACTACTGTAGAAATAGTATTTACACGTCGGACCGATCACGATCTAGATCGTCTAGATCTTAACCCACCGTTATGAGATGTTGCACAGGATCTGTACAGTACAAACCAAACCCAGAAAACATAATCGTAGATCATGCGGATTGCATGGCTCCCACCCGGCAACATGAGCTAGATCCTACATATCAGGGATCTACTGTACTGTATCTGCCCTGAAAAATCTAGATCACGAAGTGGAAAGAATATACTGTCTGCGTTTCCTTCAATGGGGCCTAGATACGTATTGATTGTGAATCTTTATGGGGGTTTTGGCCGTGGTGCCTAAAGCCGACTGCCCCACCCGAACCCTAACCCTAACCCGGATCCGAACCCCAACCAGAACCTTGTGCTAGGATGCTGGGGCTTGGAAAGACTCTAGGTTGATTGAGCCGCTTATAAAACACCCCTCAGCCAACCAAAGTGCGTAAATATCTGCTCCAGGAAGATTCATAATCAATATATATATATATATATATATCTACTACTACTGCCTTCAAT
>JAYJME010002086.1:0-14494 GCA_036873775.1 Costaria costata
AAGACGAAAACCCGGACCCGCTTGAACCGCCGTCGTCTCCAATGCGTCCCGTCCCGCGTACTGGGCTTCGCAAAAACCGGCTTCTGGGCAGCAAGGGCGGTGACGATGCCACGCCCTTCGCGAGGGTCCCTCACCACACAACATACTCAAGAATCGGAGGCGTTGCCGGCGGAAGAAGAGTTATAAGTTGACACAGGACATACTTTTTGTTTGTTTTATTTTGTGGGAATGTGATGAGCATAAACCCCTTTTTGGAAGTGTTTGCACCAGAGCTTTTCAGGACTATTAATGACTACTTGAAACTAGAAAATAATGGCTTTTGGGGTAATGATCCCTTTATATAACTGCATCCACTGTTTTAAGCACAAACTGCTCGGAATTAGGGAAACGTTATTCTTGGAGTTCTAAATTTGTTTTATCCATCCGCCTGAGGAATAACAAAAAAAACACACACACACACACACAAAAAAGAGGGCGCGTACGTAGCACATGGTGTTCGTGCGTGCCCACATGGCAAACGTACCGCCCGATGCCTTCGTTTGAGTGTCACCGGATTAACGTCGCATTCACCGCGTCGTCCCAGGCGTCGCCGAGGAAGAATCGGGGCGCGTTGCTTTCCCGGACGCCCCCGCCGACGTCCTGGGTGGTCTTCCATCTGGTGCCGCAACGGTCGGCAACGTGTTGGCCCGCCGTCGTTTCTGGCGGCTTCTCTCCCGCCGCGCCTTTGACTCTTCGCCTTCGATCCGCCGGTCCAGGGCCCGCTGGGGTCCGCTGCACCGCCCCCCTTCACTCTCTTTTCCAGCCCTGCTTCTTAGATTCGCTCTCTCCTTTGCCGCCTTCCCCCCCTCTAGTTATACGACTACGGTCGTGCACAAATTGAGTACACCCCCTCCCCCCTCTGACCAACGGTTGGGGGCGGCGCGCTTCGCTCGGGCCAAGGGGCTTCGCCCGCAATTCGTTCCGTCCCCCTTCTCAGTGCTGATTGTTCGCGGCCCTCTCCTCGGTCCGCTCGGCTGGTCCCGTAGTCCGCCGCTTGCGACCGGTTCACCTACAACTCCTACCCCGCTAGACATTGACGCTATCGCTCCAGGTGTTACAGAGGCGGGACTGGGCCGGGCCGTGTGCAGGAGGACCCCCCGGGCGTCCGGGTGACATCACGTGGCGGCATCCTTCGATCCCGGCGGTCAGACCGGGGTTCGCCGTGGCTCCACGAGCAGCGCTTTCCTGCTCCTGCCTGCTCCTCTTTCGTGCTATTACGGAGCCCCCCCCCTGGTAAGAAGCAGTGCTGCAGTACGGCGGTAGAGTTTGCACTGTCCAGTCCAAAACATGTTCTCGCGGATTGGAGGTCTTCGGCCGAGGAGCTGCGCAGCATCGTTAGACCCGCCGATGGAGACTGCTGCTACGGTAGGCAAGGGGCGCCTATTATTCAGCTTTTTTCATTCCAGCCTATCAGAGCCACCCGGGGTACGAGATATCATGGTCATGTTTATTTTTGCAGTCTTGAGCTTTTATTTAGGCGTACGCTTTTTGTTTTTTGTTTTCACGATAAACAAAATGCAACCACCACCTTGGGGGAGATTTTTGTATGTTTCGCTTGTGCAAAACAATAAAAAACAAAAAACGAAACTGATTTTGAGAGAGGAATATTCAGCCACTCGCGCCGGGAGTGGCCTAAACGGAGTAATATACCCGTAGTGACAAAACAGATTGGATATCCACCCCGTACCGTAGCGCCAGGCTGGATTTTTTTTAACATTGTGCGTCGGACCTTAGCTTACACTAGACCGTTTCTGTAACAAAAAATCGACCCCTGGAGCCCTCTTCCTTTCACCCTTTTTTTTTAGCACTGCACTCTTGCGGACACCGGTTTCTCCGTCCAATTCCATGTAAATTGTCCCCGAAACAGTACTGAGGTTCCAAAGAGGTTAAACCCTTTTACTACCGCCAAAAGTATCCCACACTATTTTCCAAGTAGTTTTGTCCACAAAAACCGTTTCCGGCTCTAAAGGGGCTAAGTGAGGAGCCTCGGAAACATTAACCCCTTTAGAGCCGGAAACTGTTTTTGGGAACAAACTACTTGGAAATAGTGTGGGATACTTTTTGGGGAAGTAAAAACCCTGTATCACAGCCCCTGTATCACAGCACAGGTGTCAAAGTAGG
This sequence comes from Costaria costata, assembly GCA_036873775.1. Lineage (NCBI taxonomy): Eukaryota > Phaeophyceae > Laminariales > Agaraceae > Costaria > Costaria costata. The sequence continues at coordinate 2,161 of JAYJME010002086.1, forward strand.
CCCACAAATGGGGGAGGGAGCAGAATATCCTTCCCCATTTTTTCCCGCGAAGAATGCAACTCTGTTATATATCATCTTCTTCTGGGAAAGCCTGTGCTCAACCATATTGTCGAAAGCGAACCAGATCCTGGGTTCACGTCGTTACTCTCGCGATACGCACGTCGATGTGGGCTTCGGGGGCCTACTTATTGGGGACTTTTGCAACAGCAGCTGGCCTTCCAGCGCTGGATCCGATGCCTCTGGCGGTGCCTTCACCGCTACTGGAAATGGAGGCAGCGCAGCACCTGCACTTACAACGCGTTTCTGCTCCTGTGCGCGGGGTTCGATACCATGCCCTCTGTAACGTAACCGACGAAATATGCCAGTACGTCCCGCCGTCGGACCCCGAACGCGATGAGCAGTGGAGGTCAGCGGCCGACAACCGCTTCCCACTCCCTGGAGCGTGGGAAATCGGGAAACCCGCCGTCACGAAGGCCTTGAGCACCCCGAGCAGCGAGCACAGGAGAATTGTAGACTTTTGGAATTGTCTGATCGGCACGAACGATCAGTTCAAACGCGCAGTGGGTACCCGTCGTCTTGTAACCGGCCGGATCCAGGTGGGCGACGCCCTCGTGAAGGAGGTCGGTGAACTGCAAGACCCCCCTCGCCGCCGACCACACCCCCCTCGCCTGGGTAGGGCATGGGTAGCTCCCGGGCCAGGTTCACTGGGTGGAGGTTCGGCTTTTAACCAACCGTTGGGGCGGTACTGGACGCACCGCAGACCGGCATGCCCGCTTGCGAGGCGTTTCGCACGCTCCAGCATACAGCGAGAATGCACAATCCCTCAATGGGCGCACAGAATGGGCACAAGTGCGTGACCGCCCCTCGAGTTCCCGTCGGAGCCGTGTTAAGCCCAATCACAGTAGGTGCAGGGTGCTCCAGCATCGCCCCCCCTTTCACCTTGTACGTGCTCGCCGCCACGCCTTGTTGCGAGACAGCTTACACCCGAAGACAACGATCGCCCAGGGTACCGCGTGTCGCTGGTGTGGTAGGTGCCCCATTCGGCAGCGTGGTAAAAAACCGCAGGTAGAATAACGGCATGAATTCCCTTGCGGCGTAACGAATAGTCTCCGACTGCTGCGACCTTGATTGACTCCCTTCTCAACGTGGTTTTGCACCAAATCGATCGTCAACGCACGCCGACGCCCCCCTCGGCGGTGTTGAGGGCGCACCGTGGGCCAACGATCCAGCCGGTAAAAGGCTAGACTCTGTTTTATGTCCCATGTTCTGCTTCCACCAGACTCCGCACGGCACTTACACGGTGGTTGCTGGGCGGTCGCACCACCGTGCCTGTCCCCTAATGCGTGCTCTGGTAGAGGTGATTTGTTTTTCCTTAGACCTGAGGCTTCTAGCTTAGGCCTACATATTTTGTCGCCGCGGGGCAACGAATCATCCACAGCATACACCCGAACCCCTAAACTCAGCTGGAGCCCGGGGCCAGGATCGCTGCACACCCGGCTTGGTGGATGGACCCACGTCCAATAACAAAGAGAAAAAACAGAGAGTGGTATTATAATATTGCGCCATAGTCGGTTGACGACGTGCCCAAGTCTCTACGTCGGTTGCAGGTTACGGTTCGAGAGAACCTGTACGCCTACATATCAGTACGAAGGCCGTGAATATTGCCAGAGGCCATGAGGACAGGTCCAGGACGCCACACACCTCACCCAAAAGCTGAGTTTTACAAAAAATGAAGATGAAATTCAAACGATACTGTGCAAATCATTGGGTAAGGAGCCACGCCAGTCATACGTATTTTTTCCAAAACAATGCTACTCTTGTACGTAGTAGCCCACGTCTCCTCAGCAGCCCGCTTCTCCGCGCTCCGTGGCACTCCGCGACAAATCTACCGTTTCTGGAGGCGTGTTGGTCCCGCTCTGCAGGAGACGCTCAGCTGTGGTGATCCTCTGGTCCCGCACCGCGAGATCTTCAAATCACACTGCCGTGTTCTGGAGGCGAGCTTGTTCCGCTCTGGAGGAGACGCTCAGCTATGGTGACCCTGTTCCACACCGCGAGCTCTTAAAATCGCGTCCGCCAACCTGCCGAGGGGGTGTACGAGTCTGTTGTAGGAAGGAGCTGCAGGTGAACATCTTGACACCCCGCATGCATGCAAAGACGGATATAGGCACGAGACCCGTCGTACCCCGTCTAGCTTGGCGTTAGGCGGGTGTGTCCTCGTCGAACTCTACGAGCACAGCGAAATGGCGATGCAAATCACACGAGCAGGGCACGTGCGCACGAACGCGGCATCCTCAATGAACCCATGGCAAGCGCTGCACACCACGCGCTCCCGTCCCTTACCTCACACTGGCTTGGCTTGATGGGTGCCCCTGTCCTTTTCTTAGTCGGCCTCGCTCACCGCACGGCCGATGTTGCTGTTAGCACAGCCTCGTCGCATGCCCCCGTAGCGCCCGCTTGTAGGCCCTTGTCGAATGTTGTGGGCACCTGGCACGCCAGACAAAGCAGGTTGAACCCCCGCGCCACAGCGTGCAGCGTGCGATTGCAGATGGAGGCAGCGAAGGCAGCTGTCTAGATGAATCGGGGGATCTGCCAAGCCTCGTATCACCCGAGGCAACAGTATATACTGCCGCTTATTCGACCATTCCCGTTCATTGCTCAACTGCTGATGATGCTGCGGGATGTTTCCTTGGTCAACACACACATCAGCACAGAAACCACAGATATTTGCACCCTGCTCCCGTTCGGCACCCTGATCCCACACCGACCTGATTGCTCCCACCCGGATCTGAGCCCTCCAAACCGACCCTGGGTGTTACTGTAACAAATTAGCCGCCGGTAGGGCCCACAACCGACCCCGATCTCACGCCGACTAATACCGAGGGCCGGCCACAGAAAAATGAGGGCCGGCCACAGATAGCAAAACATTTAGGGCAACACGTAGTAATATGCCCTCCGCAGCAGTGCTCCTGGACGTCTTCACGGAGATTCTCTCTCTGGGCGGGCGTCGGTGATGCTGATTGTCTTATCGCCGGCGGAGATTTGGGCATCGACGCAGACCCCGAACTAGTTCCCGCTGGCGTTGATTTTGAGAGCATATGTACAGTGACGTCATTGGCAGCTGCAATTGCGTCGGCGTGGGCGCTGAGGCAGTGTTCGAACGCGAGGACTACCTCCGACGTTAAGGGTAAAAGCATTGCCGAGGGGCGGACGGCCGTGGGCAACGACGGCGGCGGCGGTGGTGATGGCGTCGACTGCGAAGGTGGACGCGGAGACAGAGACGCAGCTGACGGCGATTGCAGCGTCGCCGATGGGGCCGGTGCGTGTATAGTAACGCACGGCGGCGGTGGCGGCAACGGCGATGGTTGCCACTGCTCCGTTGGCGTAAGCTGCTGCGAGCGCGGCGGAGTCGCCACTAGCCGAACCTGGGGCGGCATGAAAAGCGGCGTGGGCGATGAATGCGGCAACAGGGGTACACTTTCTCCGGGGGTTGATGGCGGACCTTCGGGCGAAGGGACCGGCCGAGAAAGCACGGTCGTGGGTGACGACTGAAGTTGCGACGAACCGGACTACCAAACCGGAGCAGGTACGGACGGCGGTGGTCGAGGTGTCGGCGGCGGCGTCGGTGGTTCCGATCCGGCGACTGTCACCAACGGCGAGCCTATCGCCGAAGGCGCCACAGTAGATTTCTTGGGCCGGGCCAGATATGTGGTTGATTCAAACTCAGGTGGGGGAAACGAAGCCCCTCCCGGAGACGGAGAATATTCCATTACGGGTTTTATTGAGCGCCACAACGAGAGGGCTGGCGTCGGGGGTAGCCCCGGTCCCAGTGTCACCGGCGACGGCATCGAGCGCAGCCGCAGCTGTGATATCAGAGGTGCCCTTGGAGTTATTTCCGGCGAGGGCGGTACCAATTAAAAGTGTGGTGGCCATGACACCAACTACACCGTCGTCGGCTGTCCTCGACCCCCTCCGTTCGAAAACCCTGCGCAAGTTCTAGCGGCTGATCGGGTGCATGCTTTTGTCCTGGCGGAGAAACACCCCCCTGCGAGTGACCTCGTCCGATCGTATCTCCGCTCGACGCTCGCCACGCCCGCCCCTGGGGACAATCGATCCGAATGACACCCCCCGTCTCGTTGGAAGGTATTGGCGTGGTACCTCTACACAGATGGTGGCGCCTCCCACTCTCCCCCGCCTGCGTTTGTCGCCTACAGGGAATATTGTCCCGCTGGGACGCTTCTTCCTGACCGCGACCACCTGCCGCGGAGTCACCGCGCTCCTGATGTCGCTGCCCACTTGTTGCCCCAGGAGAGGTTGCCGCCATTACCAAATGTCAGACGGACCCCGAGCCCCGAGAGTCCGGCGCAGTACCAGGCGGTAGAGTGGAGAAGGGGATGCCAACTGATTGCAGCACCGCCGTTGGCGAGGGAGAGGGGTGACCGACTCTCCTGTTGGCTCCTCGCAGGCCTAGACTCTCCCAAACTCTCCGCCCGAGAGACACTACCAGCTGCGCGACAACCAGCATGAGACCTTGCAGCTGCCCCCCGTTGGCAACAGACGGAGGTGGATGTCATCCGATCTTTCTCAGTGGACTTTGCGTCACTCGTTTACGGCCCCCTCCCGGGACGAGCAGGGGACGCCCCCCAACCTCAAAGAATGCCTTCGATAAGAGAGCATCACGCTGATATCCCGACACGGTCTCGGGAGGTATGGGAGGGGCGTGCCCTCCGGTCACCTCCATGGGCAGAGGGCCCCAATACCGAGTGGTTCCAATCCCGGCGCAATGAAATATGTTTAACCAACGGCCACCCCACGGTGCCCTTCACCGTTTATTGCGCGCATCGCCCCCCCGTCCCTCCCCCCCCAGCTCCGACGGTGGCCGTTCTGGTAACGCCGTTGGATCCATGCCTTCTCCGGCACCTGTCATTTCTTGGTAGCCCCAACCCATGCCCGATCATCAACGACAAGGATGCCTCAGGTTGATTGTGAGCGGCGACGAGTTTAGACCCGATGCCCCATGCCGTCATTACAGAGTCGGCTATCGAACAGGAAACCCAGTGCCTCGCCTCCCCCTGCTCTCCAACCCAATGTCCGAAATGCTGCCCGTAGTGCCGGCGAGGGTGACGGCCGCGGCCTGATTGACCCCGACAACTGACGCCCCTTCCTGACGCATTGAGACTGCTCGGCTCTGGGTGTCCTCTGCGAGTGTGAGCCAAGGTTGCTGGCGTGGGCGTGCCGATGCCTCCGACGGGGGGGAAAGTAGACCATCCCCGGCGCCCCAACATCCCGGCAGGGGTGGAGGTGGAGGTGGAGTTGTAGCGACGGCGATGCTCCCGCCAGGAGGCCGTGGCGGACGGTGCCACGGCTGCGTCGAACGTCAGTCGCCTGGTGCTGCCCGGCCCAATCGAACGTCGACGCCGGGGGGCGAAGGGGATTCGATCATACCCTTCACCAGCACCCCGTCCTTCACGAGCCCTCCTGCTGGGGTCATTCTTGTGCGAGGTGCTGCCCCCACGGTCCCTGTACTTGAAAGGTTTGATGATCCCTAGACGGCGTGACGTTATCTGTCGGGGGTGATCATGTGAGAAGACGCAATGACCCTACACAGCACACAAACACGTGATATTTTAGTCGTTGTTCCATACACCTAAGAATCCCGGCGATAGGACCTTACCAGGGGGTAGCGCGACCCGATCGTAGAGTGACGTAGTATGCAGATCCCCGGCGGTCAATTACCATCTCCGGATATCCCGCTCCGGAGCTTATACGCCATAACACCCAGCAACAAGAAGCCTCATTCACCACGTATATCCTCACTCTCCGTCTGTCTACATCGATCTCCCCAAGCACAACCAATACATCCAGGCCGGTTTTGTTGTCCGTCCCCCCCCCCGCGTCTCACCGGGGGACGGAACCGCTTCTAGACACGTCGCTGCTGTGGCGGGCGCCCGGCCAGACCCCCTCTTGCCGCCGCCAGATCAGCTTCCGTTGATGTGACCCCCTGGTGCGAAGGCTGCGGCCCCTACCCCCACTTACGTTCGTGTTTCATGCTGGGGTGTAGTCGTCTGCCGCTCTCACCCCATCTGCTGCACAGGCGCCGCAGGGGCCCATCGCAGGTGCTGCTGGTTGTCATCGACCCCTCGCCGGGACGCATGGTACGGCGGTGGGGGTCCACGTAATATCTCTGAGGCTCCTAAACATGGGGAGCTCCATATCTCACCCAAACAAAAAACTGACTTTGAACGAAAACGAAAGTGCAACAACGCAATGAAAACTCCCATGCACCTATACGTATTTTCGACGAAGAACACTGCTACTACTATTTACGGGGGACCATAGTAAATAGGACCAAATATGGTTAGCAAAAATACGGAAATATATAGGTTTTGGTGTCTACAGTAGGTTGTATTGTGTCTACAGTAGATCCTATTAACTATGGACCAAATATTGTTAGCAAAAATAGGGAAATGTGTAGGTTTTGGTGTCTACAGTAGGTCGTATTGTGTCTACAGTAGGTCCTATTAACTATGGTCCCCCGTGTTGGTGTCTAGAACTGTCCTATTGTGTCTACACTAGGTCCTATTAACTGCTCGGGTGCACGTGTACAACGCGTTTTGGAGCCACACTATTACGGGGGGGTGATACATGGTTAGATCCATGCTACCCTTTTTTTTTCTGTTGCTCTTCATACCACCTTAACCCGAAAACTGCTTTGGAGTGAATTGGAAGGGCAGCCCGATGAGCAAACCCATGGACTAGGCATTAAAAAAAAACTAGGGCTAAAACAAGAATTACATTCGGACGATTTTGGGTTATAACCCCTTTAGAGCCGGAAACGGTTTTTGGGGACAAAAAAACTTGGAAATAGTGTAGGATGTTTTGTGGGGTAGTAAAAGGGTTAAGGAGCCCCGTTATTCGCAAGCATAAAAGCCAAAAAGTGCAACCTCTATGTCGTGGCATGCGTCGGTAATGAGGACTAAATATGGTTCTTATTTGTAAAAATATGGTTATTTCTTGTAAAAATGTGGCAATGTACTCGTATGCCAGGACCTGATATAGGTTTTTGTGTCCGTGGTAGTACAATAGTCGAAATAAGAGTTACTGTAGACCGTTGCTGGACTGGAAAAAGAAAGGGGTTTAATATTTGACGCCTTTAGAGCCGGAAACGGTTTTTGGGACAAAACTACTTTGAAATAGTGTGGGATACTTTTTGGGGTAGTAAAAGGGTTAAAACGGAGCGTGACGCCCAGTAGGGCAAAAGGGGGTCGGCATGGTTTTCCCTGGCTGGAGGAGAAGGCATTGTAGCGGTTGTTAATGTTACACGAAGCATTGCAGCAGTTTTTGCTATCGTTGTCCGGGGAATTCGGGCTTGAGCCGCTGCCGCGCGTGCGTGGTCCCGCCAGGATGTCCTCCGCGGCGCTGCTGTTTCCCGATTATCGGGATGCTCCCCACCGGCATTTGTCCGTTTGTTTTTGCGCTGTATTTTTGTAATTTTTGCTGTTTAGTCGGGCTGTGAGTTGGCTATTAAATAGTGTTAACCCCGCCCTCCGTGACACTTGACACCTCGCTGTCTGTCCCTTGGCTCTTGCTGTTGCCTCCTGCCGACCAGTGCCTACCCGATCAGGTATTCACGGGAACGGGAACAAGTTTTCCTCGTATCAGGTCAGGCGTTTTTCGATTCAGCAGGATGCTGAGTGATGGGAAATTTCTGTGTATATTAGCAGAGTCTTGAACTTTTCATGTTTATACGTAGCAGGAGTCGCTAACATGTTGTATACGAGTACGTATACCAGGTATGGTGTATGCCGCGTATTTTCTTGTAGCTGTGTAAATTTTGTTGGTTTGCCTTTTGACCGAGAAATACGAAGAGTCAGTTTGCGGTGGCTTGGTTATTCCCTGAGAGGCAACTCCTCAACGGTCTGCTGCCCAACCGGCCTTGTCGATACATTGGCGGCGATTGCAAGCTTCCTTGATCATTCTCGTTTCGGATTCGAAAGACAGAAGAAAGTATCCGGCAGTTTGCGGGGCTCCCTGCTTCCTGGTATACAGTAGCGAGCACCGGATCACTAGACTAAGGCATCAGAAACGTTGTACGCCTGTCGGTTTCAATTACTCAGTTCAATTGTGTCACGTTCGGTTTATGTCTCATCTAGCTGTGGCCTTCGCCGCAAGTTTTAGTAGAATCGACTTCTCGGGCCACACCTGGATGATGGCAGCCTCTTGTTTTCCCTGTTGATATGCTGCGGATTTGCCTACCGTCCCCGGGTGCCCGTGTACCCACGCGTGTACGTACAAACTGCTGATGTGCATATTTATAAAATAGTGCGACGATTGTTTAGAGCGTGCTGCGCGTCTGGCATGCGCTCGAAAGACACCCTTCTTTTGGGCACTGCCGGACGTGGTATTTTAAGACATAACACATAACAGGTACCTGGTAATCTGAACAGCAGCTCTTTTTTTTTTTTTTTTTCCGTGGCTTTTTTTGTTTTGTTCTGTTTTGTTTTGTTTTGTTTTGTTTTGGCAGCAAGCGATGGACGATGAAGACCTCGAGGCGGCTGCGAACGGAGACCCAGGAGCATCTTTGGCGCACTACTTGTGACAAGCCGCGCCTGCACCGCTCGCTGCTTTCGCGAATCACACGATGTTTATTTTCGACAAGTTGCGGCTGTTTGCCTTGAACAAGGGCGACTTGGTTCGGTTTACCATCGTTGAAGGGCCATCGTCGTTGAAGGGTGAGGTGTCGTTCGCATTCCGACGGCGCGGTAGACTTTGGCGTTAGAAAGCCGGGAGAGGAGGGGGCGGTACGACGGTAGTTTTGGTTCCCTCCGGGAGACGATGTTCGTTCCTTGGAGGGTAGAGCTCTGCCCCGCACGTGGTGCTTGCGTTGACCCGGCGCCGCGGCTGCTATCGTACGCCGCGACCGATAATATGGTAGCGGGCTGCGGCTGCTGTCATACGTTGCGGCTGGTATGCTCTACCTTGCATACTCTGTAGCGGCGTGGTAGCATGGTGGCGTGGGGGTGGTGGTGGGGAGGGGGGCGGGCGTTGAATGTAGCGGATGTTCTTGTTGGTGTCGTATCGTACCGTACGGTGCGCTGTTTTTCCTTTCCCTTGGATCCGTTTTTGCGTCGTTGTTTCCTTGCTCGTGGCACGCGCCGCGTTGCGTTGTCGTGTACGATTAGCCACGCCTTTCACGCCAATGCTGCAGCCGCTACCGCTACCGCTATCGCTGCCGGTGCCGATAAATGTCTGCGATGTCGCGACAAAACCGCATGGTCGCAGCGATGCTGTAGTAGTGAGGGGGCGTATTGTAGCAGATTTACTTACTTAGTTACCCTTTTTGTGCCTTTTCGGCTTCGTGTATGGAGCAAATGTCGGCATTGGGGGTGTGCCGATTGGGGGGGGGTCTCTAATTTCAGGTGAACGATGTCTGTTTTAGTCTCTTTGGAAGCGTTGTAGGTTGTATTTTTTGTATTTTTTTTTTGTTTTCCCCGTTGATTTTTGACCGTTCCGGCATTTGCGTTCCTCGCGGTGCACTCGCGTTGCATTATTCCGTCGATCGATCGCTGCGGCTCGCTTTTGCCTTGCAAGAGTTGAAAGGACGCTTGACTTGAACGAGTTGGTTGAAAGTGTGTCCGTGCGAGACAGGTCGGTGACTGTACATCCACTGGTCAGTGTTGCTTGTGGATTGACTGACAGATCGCGGGTGTACCTGGGAAAACAACACCCAGCAGTTACGCGCCTGCAGGCGAGCCAAATTAATGTGTTGTTGGAAGGCGTTCGGCCGTTGTACCAAAGTAGTTCGGGCACAAAGTGTCTTTTTTTTTTGGTGGCTACGGGAGAGAGACACGGGATTTTCCGTGAACATTTTTCGGATTGGTCTGTTTTGTTTTGTCCACCAATCACGACACCCCTTTCAAAATGTTGACCAATCAGAAACTTCGGGCTCGAAACCCCTTTTTTGTCTGGAGGACAGATAGTAGGTACCTTATTGTGGACGGTGCCAGATTGCTTCTTCCCCCCCTTTCCTCGTTTTTGCCCTTGAGCCCTGGCCCCGCCTTGTTGTTTCTGAGTGTGCAGCGGTGGTCGGCTGAAGCGTTCCTTCTGTCCCTCCCCCCCCCCTCCCATTTTGTTACCGTTGTTGGCGTGGTAGATTCATGGTATACCTGGGGTCGTTACTTTTATTGTTTTTGTGCAGTGCGGGTTTCTCGTCGAAGTCGTGGTGGTGGCAGTCAACGTGCTCCGCGCGTACCAGGCGTCGCGATCGAGTCAGCAGGTGCTTGGTTGTGAGTGCGGCGCAATCTCCGGCAAAAGAGCTTATAACCTCTAAACCTTGGTAGGCTTTCATCGCGTTTTCTGTTTTAAATGTGGGTCCACGCGGTGATTGCCCTCGGGAGCCGGGATTATCACATATAGGGGTAGTTGTGTGTCGCCATCGCTGCAACATAGTAGAGAAAGAGTTTTTTTTGTGTGTAGTCGTGCGTTTTTTAGTGCTTTTGCGTCTTTTTCGGAGAGAGTTGATGGGTCTTGGTTGCCTCGTCTCCAAGAGGCCGTGAAATGCTTTTTGGTATGTGATGGGTGCGGATTGGTGGGGAGCCGGGGCTGCTGTGGATAATAACGAGATGGAAGGGTCCAAATGTGTTTGATCAAAAACGCCATACTATTAATACTACTGCTGTATGGTAGAATTTATTGTCGTGAAAAGAGCAATACTGTACGCAAGTGGTTATTGTCGTGAAAAGAGCAATACTGTACGCAAGTGGTTATTGTCGTGAAAATAGCAATACTGTACGCAAGTGGTTATTGTCGTGAAAAGAGCAATACTGTACGCAAGTGGTTATTGTCGTGAAAATATCAATACTGTACGCAAGTGGTTTCGGTAAAAACCAGAGCGTTCTTCAACACGTCGTGTTCATAAAGTGAAGCCCTCTTCCAGGGTCTTAGGTTTTATATTATAGCAAATCCTAATCTTTCCATGCCAACTCGATTGCATTTTTGATCCGGCCACATTTGGACTTTCCGCTATAGAGACCCTAAAGTGCCTGGTAGTTTAACAACCAGGGAAGTGTGCGAGCCGTATCATCCAGATCCCACCGGCAAACAAGTGCACACGAGCCGAGCCTCGTCATGTAGATCCCATCCCGCACACATGATCTAGATCCTGCAGGTCATCGAAATTACTTCAAATCAGGGATGGATCTATATCTGCCCCGAGAATACTACTACTGGCGATCTGTCTCATATACTTCGTATCTGATCTGTTTGGATCACTTTCTTTTTTTGTTTTATTGGTTAAAATGCACTTATTAGAGACAAACCAACCAACTTGCGTGAGGTGGGGTCTCGCGGGGCCACGCGGGCCAAAGAAGGAAAAAAAATCGAGCTCGCCAACTTGCGCAAATGGCATCATTTCCCCCTCTCACCATATTCCGTGCGGTACTACTACTGATGTGCATCCTTCTTCTACTATTAATACAACAACACACGCGTTTCTTAACTCACTCCTGTTTTTTTGTTTCAACAAAATACGGCCAGCGCCCGTTCCTCTCATATTCCTGGTGCATGTATAACCTACAAAACCGCAACCATTAAATTTGATGCGTACTTGGTGCAGGAGTTCATTACAAACAAAAAAAAAACAGCTGTGTTTTCCCCTGCGCTTTCCCCTTTTTTTTTTGACCATCTGCCACCCGGCCTGGTACTACATAGTACTTACTCCACGCAACAATATCAGCAGCTGTGGCTAGAACCCTCCCTTTCACTCGAAAGGTACGCTGGCTGCTGAATTACACCAAGGGAGGGCTGAACAACACCACCACCTACCCGCATGAACATAAAAATAGATCGAATCTCGTCGCTGGTAAACATAAAAATAGATCGAATCTCGTCGCTGGTAACACAGCGAAACATCCAGCCTCCCTCCATCAAGTAGTCTGCATCATCAGGTCTGTTTTCATGAGCGACAGCGCCTTTTCCCTCAACACTCCATTCACATCTACTATTTACTCCTACTAATAGCCACGTCCTCTTCCACTTGCTCGCTACCCAGGGCTTCGGTGTCGTGATTAAATCGGCTGTACTTCCCTCATGAAGTAGCTCTTTTCTCAGCTCTTTCTACAGACATTATTATACCTGTCTCTCTTACGTACCATCCCGGACAGAAAAGTAAGGACGGTTGTTTGGTATTCATGTCAAATGCCTAAATGATCCTTACATTTTCGTTCAGAATGGTACGATAATACATACATGCAGCGTCATGCATATAATACTGTGTAATCAAGCAAGAGGCAGGCAGACATTAACGCGATGCTGTCGCGGGATGCAACACCGATTAGGA
>JAYJME010002087.1:0-14490 GCA_036873775.1 Costaria costata
CCCACCCCACCCGACCGCCGTGTCATTCTTAACATTTTATTCTCCAAACCACCGTCGCTGCGGGCCGGGCCGGTTCGGGTGCTGCTTTGCTTGCGGTTTGTTGCGCAGGCGCTCCACCAGATGACGGAGCCTAAGATGACTACCACGTGGGGGGCGGGGTTCTAGTTCTCGAAGTGCCACGCGGAGAGGGCGGTGCCGTACGACCCTTACCTGGACCAGGCGAGCCTCTTTATTTTTTTTTTAGCACCGCTCCTTAAACCCTTTTACCACCCCAAAAAGGATTCCACACTAATTCCAAGTTGTTTTTTCCCCGAAAACCGTTTCCGGCTCGAAAAGGAACTATTTATGAACAATGTTGTTGGTGCTATTTGCAACGGCGTTTTCGGAAACGGTTCATTTTTTTTTTACATTTTGATATTTCCTGGTATAATATTATACCAGCGAAACTTTTTTCTTTTTTTTTTTCAGGCTCAGGAATCGCGATCAAATCAGAGTCGGAAAATATAGATTTGTGGTATTATTGGGGAACATTTTCATACCACAGGACATTTTGTACAAAGGGTTTGCTATTGTCCCTTTAGTAAAATAGTACAGATATTGGTATCAGTATATACGAGCACAAGGGTTAATGGCTTATTGGACTGTGTTGTTGTTGCTGCTGTTGCTGTTGTTGCTGTTATTCTCACAATAACTCATACACGAGCTCAAGGGTCAATGATTTGTTGGCTGCTTTTGTTGTTGTTCTCACATCGACTCGTCGCCGAAATCAAGTCCGTGGTCACAGGACAGGCTCCAATACTTCTGGAGTGGAAGGCTACAGCAGCAGTACCTGCGGTGGAAATAGAATAAAAATATACTCATCATAACTGAAACAAATTGTGTGCATATATAATATCATACCTCCGACAAAAAATAAAAGTGAGATATAGCGTACGTACGCACCAGATACATATACCAGGTATATGGTACATGGTACGCTATACGAGCCGCAACAGAAATGGAGGAGACCGTATATATGCCCAGCGTTTGTACACCTCCCGAGGTCCATGGATGATGTCAAATATATTTCCCCTCAGTAATGATACTACATATTCCCCAATAGATTACACAAAACACGTAGTACGCGCGATCGAAGTATCCCACGCAGCTTGCAAAGTTGAGATTCGACGAAATCCTCGATCTCACAGCTGACGTTTTTTTCTTTTATAGTAACATAACGATATGTATGCAGTTATTTTGAAGGGAAGCAGAGTCAGGTTAGTATGTATGAAGAACACGGAAAGGGAGGGCCACATACAAAAACTGCTGAGATTTTGGAGCCTACACTTTCACTTACCTGGTATCATACTGCTGTTTTGAAGGCGCAAAAACAAAACGATGTTGCCGAGATGTTGCTCATGTTTTTTTATGGCCAAAAACGCCGTTTATGACTAGCGTTTTTTACTTGGTTTTAGTATTTACCGGTTTTTGGCCCAAATGCAACAGGTACAACTGATCCTGGCATTTGCTTTTTATATTTCGGACATTTTAAGCCTATGTTTCTTAACGCAATATTTTCCAAAATCGGGCGCCCCCTGTGCCAACAGCATTATCACCTGGTGTCGCACGAGTGAGTAAGAACGCAAGACGTCACCCACCCTGCTAGCCGATACATATTCCTATCATATATACCGGTATATTTCGCAGCAATACAAGGTCCCCCTTGGGCATGTTGTTGACTTGGAATCCCGGGGGTGTCGCAAGTTGAGAAAGGTGGACAAAGATATGCTACCTCCTAGTACGATACGAAGTACCAGGTGTATCCATGTGAGCCTGTGCGAGTTTCGCTCGTGCTGTACCGCTGCTTCTTCTGCTGTACAGCCTTTGTACGCTGTACTGACTGCACCGCACCTGTGCTTTTGGACTTCCGAGGTTCAAGTGTGGGTTGAAATCGTCAAGCTAGTGTTCTGAATGGCACGCACACATACGCACACACGCACACAGATAGTCAAAAGTTCGTATGATACGTAGCTTTCCTACATATATTAATTCGAAGTGGTGCTGTTGTTGTACGATTGTTGCCGCAACGTCAAAGGGTTTTACAGTGTGATACGGTAGATTTGGTAGGAAATATCTGGCAGGAAATACGTAGATAGACCGACAGCAGTTCAAAATATGTATGATACGAAAACGTAGACCTGGGTAGATACCAAAATGCCGAAAATATAATGCGCAGTTTGGGTCTTCAAGCTTCAACTGCATCAACATCAAAGCACGGAGAGAACTGCGCAGAGGGATGCAGCATGGTGGTACGAACTACAGCTGCACGGCGCTTGATGCGTGCCTCGTTCATATCGGTGTAGTCCTTGCTGCCTCGCGTGTGCTGTGTGCTGTGTCAGGTATGTCCCCTTCATGCTGTGGGGCAAAAACAAAACTATCATACGAGTACTTCATGCTCATGAAGAAACAGTCGAACTAGTTTTCCATAGAATCCGCGAGGCCGTGCCAAGTCGGAACGCCAGCCCGTGATTACTTGCCAGGTTTTCCGACTTTGAACCCCCTGAGCATGTGTTATGGACCTCGAACGAGGCCCAAACTTGAGCCGTCTCTACACCCGCCCCCTCTGCATACCCCGAGGCCGAGAGCACGAGTACAACCCCTCCGCTGGACGAAATAAATATGCTTTAAGTAAAAACAATCCCGTTTGGTGCTTAGTATTGTAAACACGCACATATCATATGTCGCCGCGGTAGTCCAGTAGGTATGATAGACCATGTAGTCTCCTGCCGGAATTCCGTTCTCATCGAGGATGGGTCGTAGAGCGGGAAAACTAGGAGGCTCTGTCGACATCACGCCTATTTATAGCGTGCGTATAGGCACAATTCGACTCGAGTCGGCGAGGGAAGGAAAAACTGGGCTCTTCTCGCTATAAAAATGCAGAGGCATCACGTACGGTAGTGGGCAAGAGAGAAAAAAGCCTGTTTTGTCCCCGGATCTTACTCCCTACAAAGTATAGTACACCGATATGAAAGGACGAGGTCAATACATGAGACGGTAATTATATATCAGCACGTAAGTGTGTATGTATGTATGTATATATTTCTATATCATACCTGGTACGTAGCTGCATCGACATAAAAGCTCATACGTACGGCGGTGCAAACGCTAACTACAGTAGGACAGTCGAAATGGGCAGGGTTTTATGTACGTAATATATTGCTCTTCTGTACGAGGAGTACGGGGTGGTAGCAGTAGTAGTAGTAGTGGTAGTAGTAGTAGTTGTGACGTCGCAATGGATCATCACTTCTATGCTGGTTTTAGTGTTCCCCGCGGGGGGACCCCTCTACTACGAGTCACCGGACCCCAAAATTGAATTTCAAAGACACGCATCGTAACATCTCAGTATAACAGCTCTCATTATGAGCACGAATCTTCAGAAGAAAAGTTCCAAACTTTCCCGGGCCGATATTCGGTAAATATCGGCCTGAGAAAAGCACAGCGAAACGTTTACCTCAAAGCGGCGACATTCCGAGTCTTTGACATATATCGATCGACAACACACGAACGACTGCGTCATGAACTCCAAGCGGCGCGTGCTCGTCAGGGGCTCCGACCTAGCCCTAGGGTCATAGTGTTTAGACAATGGCGGGTGGTCCGTGACGGGCACTGGCCAGGCGTCTGAAAACAAAGTATTAGGCCACTAGTGCGTAGAAAACAGATGACAAAAAATCTTGATCCCTCTCGGATGGCAAGAAATAGTTTATTTTTCAGATATCATGTTATTTTTCCCAGTCACTTCCGACTTCCATGCATCTACTTCAATTTATTTCCTCCAAAGACGATCGACGTACAATACTTCCACGAGCTTCAAGAACTACTTCCATCGACTTTGGTGGTTTGCTTCCACAAGCTTCCATGTCGACTTCCACCAACTCCTATCTACCTCCACGAGCTTCCAAATCGAATTCTACTGACTTTCACCAACAATCATACATTTCCACCATCTTCCACGTATTGTATACGACACTTATCCGCAAACTTCCACGATTTTCCACAAAAACGCCCATTAATCCCACGAATTTTAATATATGTATAGGTTCCATATGTTTCATAAACACTTACAGACCGCTTCCACCATCTAGATTTCCCAATTTGTTGGCATCCACATGCAATTCTTCCTCCACGGGTTTCCACTTTGCTTCTATGTGACTGCAGACTTTCCCCGAAATCCTCGGCAGTAGTTCCCACAATTGCCTTTAATTGAAGTTCACGCTCTGATTGAGTTGTTACACACTGATTCCTGTTTGCAGACTTGCGTCTAATCATTGGTATTATATAGATTTTTTTAACGTATTCCCAATATCTGTCATATTGTCTATTTTGCATCATCCATGGAAGGAAGTACGAGGAAGTAGATGGAATGAGGGTGAAGTAGATGGAAGTAGATGGAAGGTTCCATTGAATTGGGTGCAAGTAGACGGAGGCTTCCATCAGAGTAGGTGGAAACTCCTTGCATGCTTCCGTGAATGTAGACGCAAGTAGATGGAAGTAGATGGAAGTACAGTGGGTGGAAGCTTCGAAGAAACTAGTTTGGAATTGCCATGGAAGCAGATGCAAGTTATACTTTCTTGGAAGTATAGGCTGAGGCTTCCACGCAACGACGTGCACTTCCGTGGAAGTGGATGGTCGCTTTCGAGCGAAATCTTCCATCTGCTTCCATGGCAACTTCCATCTTCTATTAGCATGGAATTTCCTTTTACTTCAATGGAAACTTCCATCTACCAGTACACTACTTCCATATGCCTTTTCAATGGAAGGTCTTACCGAATTCCATGGAAGTTGATGGAAGTTGATGGAAGCTTCTATTGAAGTAGGCGGAAGCTTCCACTATCCCCAACTGAAAACCAAAAAGGTGTTGGTTCATCGCGTCTGGCGCTGTCGCGCGACGAGATGGTGATTGCGAGATAACATTATCCTTGCGGTTTTTGTTGCATACCCGTCTGTCTCAGAGTATATGCTCGTTCTGGAAAACCTGGAATATAAGTTAGTTTCCAAAATGGAGGCCATGGGGTTCTGTAAAGGTGAACCTCAGAATCGATAACATTCCTATCACGATGTTGTAGTATCGAGGGTTGAAAAATATCCATCAGTCGACCCGGGGATGGTTACATGTCATCGCCGCTCCCATACCTGGGATTTCGCGCAATTTTTCCAGTAAGGATTCTTTCTGAGAATTACTGAGCTCTCCTAAGCCGAAAAATCGAGATGTTTTGCATTGGTTTTTACTGTATTATTATTTTTTTAACTTTTAGCCATTTAAATAAATGCTCGTTGCAAGGATTATCGTATATCATTGCTCGCAACCGGCGGAAACAAATAGTCTGGTCCGAGAGCTACTTGGTTGGGTCGACGTACACAAAGCAAAAATAAACAAATGAAAAAAAACGATTGAAAAAAGGGGAGATCGAGACGATGCTGGGGATCGAACGGCGGCCATCAGATTCATTGTATTTCCTCATACGACTTCGCTATGCAAACACGAGCTTGTATTCCGGGTCAGACTGGTAGTTAACAAGGATGACAGATGACCGGCATGATGTTGCAAACTAGTGAACCAAACGGTAAATAGTGCAGGCGCAAGTTTCTATTCGCTGTCAAGCCGTCCCCGTTGTGTGCTGGCCTGGGTGCTGCTGCTCTATAGACGTTTGATCTACACCAGCACAAGTGGGAGGGCACACTCTGAGCTCCGATCCTTTCATTGTTCTACGGTGTACAGCTAAATTAGAGTAAATGATGGACGTTCGCACAAGGAGGCCACCACTGAATCACGGGAATATCAAGAATGTTTAGGTACTATACCAGCAGAAAGCCCAAACGGTTCTTACGCTTGGGATCTGAGCAACAAAAGCAGAGAACAGCAGGCCCTGCCCTCGACTTACTGTAGATTCATCTTCAACGCTTCAAAGGCACGGCATTAGTGGTAGATGTGTATACGTTGGTGCATTCCAGCCAGCCTTTCCCAGAGAATGAACCTAGCCTGAATCAGTATTTATGTGTATTTACACTCTGCGTAGTCTAGGCGTTCTGCTGCTGTACGCGTAGTAGCTCGTTAGTACGAGTTAGCAGCAGCTCGAGCTGATATCCAGGCATTCATGACCGTGTTTAACAGGCACTGCGACTTGGTACTCAGCCCGGACGATGTGTGGTTGACGATCCTCGCCCAGTTCTCCGCTTACGTAAACAAGAACGCGGAGGGGTTGCGGGACAGGATCGTCGAGCACGAGGGCAAGAAAGAGCTAAAGGCGTACTCGCGCGGGTCGTTGGAAACCGCGGACTACAAAGGCATGATCAGGGATCTGTTGGTGGAGATCAGGAAGAATATCAAGTCGCCCGAGCTGGCAGACTGGTTCCGGCCGGGATTCTCAACCACGACGGAGAGAGACGAGGTGTGCGCAGCGGCGACGGCAATGGCGAGCCTGCAGGCGTATTTCTCATACTCAATGTGCATACTCTGCGGCATCCCTTCGGTGACTTTGTTGGGAACCGTGGCAGACTGGAAGCTGCTGCGGGAGAAAGTCGAGCGCCTGCTCGAGTTCGAGGTGGAGGGCAACCCGGAAGGGAACGTGATGGAGCTGTGGGTGGGGTACCTGCGGAAGGTGTGCGACGGGTTCGTGGAGTCGGCGGAGAACCCGAGCAGCGCGAAGACGCTTGAGTTCTGGGACAAGGTAGGGGGTGTTGCGTTGTCGTGTTATCATGTAGGATTATTTTTCGTCCAACGGGTTGTGGGTAGCACACGGAAATTACAGTGCCGTAGCCATGTGTACTTGCTTGTATTATGTTTGCAAATGTTGTTCACATGCTTTACCATATCACATGTACTACAGTATACACCTACAGATGCGCTGGTGCAGCAGTACCTTCTGTTGCTCAGCTGTGCGGCGTAATGCAGTAGACAATCAACCTTAGTGATGTACTGGTACGTATTTTGCTGCGGCAGCAGTAGCCAGTATTCTACGGAGTCGCTGATCGGTACCAATCTTGTCGGTAGCAAGTAGGTGCATTACGTGGATTATCTACTATAGTCAGTGCTCAGTAGCATGGACTGCTGTTGAAGCCTAGGGCATACGTCATTTTGCGGTATATCTACCGTACTATTAATAGTTAAACAACCGAAATGTATTCCCGGGCAAACGTTTACGCGTTTTGTTCGAGTCAGACGGTGAACTTTCCACGTCTTCTATGAGCGCTTGCGAACACCTGACCCATCGTTTTTTTTGTTTTGTTTTTGCCTGATTTTCGTTATTTTGTTTCTTTGAAAATGTGGATCACCGTAGACCAAACATATTCGACGAAAAAATGAGAAGAAACGTCCCCGCGAGTCAAGCCTCGCGAAGGGCATACAAAACGCATGTGCAAACATTCACGGTCTGACTCGAAAACACCATGTAGACGTTTGCACTTTTGTGTGTAAAATGGTGTAATTTGCGTCGTTTGCTTGTGTATACTTGTTTTTTACGTGTG
Organism: Costaria costata; assembly: GCA_036873775.1. Taxonomy (NCBI): domain Eukaryota; class Phaeophyceae; order Laminariales; family Agaraceae; genus Costaria; species Costaria costata. The sequence goes on from JAYJME010002087.1 coordinate 7,501, forward strand.
TACTTGACTTTTGGAGTTTAAATATACTTAATATTGAACATATGATGCACAGGTCAGGTCTTCGATTTTTTGCTTGAACGTTTGAGCAGACATGCCTTGCACCTGGAACGGCTCGACCGGAACAAAAAAAGAAACAAAAAACCATCCTCTCCTCCGGAAACGCCTGACTATTCTTGACGGTTTCGAAGGCCTGCGGCTGGCCAGGATATATTTCCGCGACTAGCGCCAGCATTAGGTCCTAAACATAAAAAAAACAGGCCACATAACGATCTTACACTGTTCATGGGGGGATAAGTTTGATAACAACAATGCAATATTCGTGTTAATACTGCAAGCGGCATTCGTGGCGGAGATATTTTGGGTTTATTCTACATGAACCAGCCCGTACGTTTCACTCGGTATACTCATCAATATGCGGCGTAACTACAGCAGTAAGAACGTTGCTATAATATCTTCTTGGTGATCAGCCACGAGGCGGTCGTTGGAGTCGTAGCAACAGCACGGAGTGCGTAGATGATCAACCTTCCAGGGCAAGCTTCGAGGAACAATTGCTATAGGCCAAAGAGATCATCGACCTCGCAGGGCGCATCCATGTAGCCGTAGAACGTGTATATTGCCGACGTTGGTCTAACGTGATTGCAGGTGCGCTCATTTCATGGCAATACAACTCAAAGCCCACAACGATTTCATCCGTCTTCTGCAGTTTGACCTAGAGAGTGACGTTCACGACATTAGCTAGACAACTCGTGGGCCCCGCCATGGGCCAACCCACGGTCGGTCGTCGCCGGTCCCGTGGTCGACCATGGGCGACCATAACACACCCCATGACCGGTCCTATGGTCAAGCATTCGCCCATGGTATGTCCCATGGCACGAACCATGGGCCCGTGGACTGTGCCAAGGGTCATTATGTGGCGTGAACGTGGCCTATGGCGCAGTCTATGGATACACAATTGACCACGCCATGGTCTGTGCCATTGCGTCGCCCATGGGGGGTGTCCATTGGTCAGGCGATGAAAAACCAATCTTCCATTGCATATGTTATGGGCATCCATGGGCCACGGGTCCGTCGACGAAGAAACAGTAGTAGTGGTAGTAGTAGTAGTAGTAGTAGTAGTAGTAGTAGTAGTAGTAGTAGTAATACTAGGAGTAATCATTTTTTTCGCGTTCTCATCCGTTTTTTATTTTCCGTTCTTGCTAAAAGTTGTACCCTTCCGAGTAGAAGGAAGATTTCGGCAAGGATTCCTAATGGCCAATTTGGGATATATCTGTTTTCCGAAACTCTGATCATCACATTCTAGACTCAGTGTTCATATTTTAATCTGGCCATTGTTGTGATAAGCTATGCGATCATCATCCCGGTTTTTCGTTGTAAAATATTCGTTTTTGTTGGCGTTGATTTTTCTTTCCGTTTTTGTCTACCGCGATCAAATTTTGGATGTCGAGTCTAGAATGTGATATGTATAGTGAGACCCGCGTGGGTTGCAACGTCTGTGCGTCATGGGTTTGCAGTTAGCATCCTCTTTCACGACATAAACGCGTCATAGCAGCGTTGTGCGTTTACTTCGTACAGTAGTAGTTGCATTAGCTGTACAAGGATTGGTCACCCGTCGTAAGCGAAGCAAGAACGGTGTTGTTGTGCCGCAGCAAATTAATGGTGGAGCTTTGATGCGACATAATAAAGAATTCCACACGTAAAGATACAGACAAGAAAAATGCAAGAAGTAAGACCTATGACAATGGGAACGCGATCTTAAATTTCCGAACTGTTTGTTTTTACACCATTTCAGCGGCTGTATTTCGCGGGGAACTTAAAATGAGACTTTCTGCTTTCAGGAGCTTTTCTTTGTTTTTGCGAGAGCTTTCCAATGCAATGGGTATTTCGTACAGGGTATGGCTTCGAATCATTTATGAAGAAGCAAGATTCAGCAAAGCTTCCAAGGATTGGCCCATTTTTTTTTACCAAATTGGAATATCTGCCGGTTTGGGTCAATCTTTGCTATTTTTAAACAATATTATTTTCTCGCAAAATATTCAAAGCCATACCCTGTGTGCAATACCAATTGCATTGGAAAGCTCTTGCAAAAACAATGAAAAGCTTCTGATAGCAGAAAGTCTCATTTTAAGTCCCCCGCGAGATACAGCCGCTGAAATGGTGTAAAAACAAGCACTTTAGAAATTTAAGATCGCGTTCCCATCGTCAGCGGTCTAACAAAGTTTAGATTTGTCAGAAACATACAACAATACATTATGCTTTATTTAGCGGTGTTAGTTACCGTAACATCAAGCACCAATACGCTACGTTAGATCAAGATCATCGAGTAGCTGTTGTCGACGGCTAACATAAACGTAAATTTTGTCACCTCCATCGAGGGATCGTGTTGGTGTGTGTACTGCGTTTCAGCGGCAGTAGCCCGTTTTCTACGAAGTCGCCGATCGCACACGGTGTCGCCTAAAACAGGTATGCAGTAGGTGCATTACGCAGTCTATCCAGGCAGTGCTACGGAGCATTATTGAGGTGTAAACAGGACCAGCAGCATTGTGGTACTATAATCAGTATGGGGCGTAATTCAAACAGGGAGAACGTTACAAGCAGTATGTTGGTAGTAGGTCGTGGGTCGTCGAGGCATTTGCAAGCACGGAGTATGCGCCTATTAAGAATGTATTGAATACACTCAGATGGCTGACCGACGAGGGTATTCAGGAGCTAACGCAGAGCCGTTGCTGGGCAAGCTCGGGCATCACTGATGCATGTTGGATAGAAAGTGGCGCTCGATGGGCCATTGAAAGGGTAAAGAACAATGAATTATACGACGTCTAGATGCGGTTGTGAAGAGTGAACGTGGGTGTGTGTGCAAACACCCCAGTTCTTCAATATCGATGTCCTCTTACAGCAACGTCTATAGACGGCTTGTCGCTGCAATTAGTCGACTGCCATAACTGCTGAAATGTCTTCGAAATATCCCAATACTCATGACGTGGTGTAATATAGTTGAACCGGAACTTACAAGGCACTGATTCAATAGGCTATGTACTTATTGCTTATTTCTTAACACTCCCCCTCGATGCAAGTCGCAATGTTAAAGGCGATACATGTCTCAGGGCGATTGAACATGATTGAAGTGCCGATCATGGCTTGCGATCACCAGTGCTTGTTGGAAGCGATAGAAACCGTTACTAAAGTGTCACTCATGGATAACGATCACCAGCACTGTTGGAAGCGATACTACTTCGGTAGAACACTGATCATGAATACAACACCATAACGTTTGTGCAGTGGAATGCCATTCATTCGAAACCTGTTTCGCACTGTGTAACTTGTCCACAGCAATGATATTCCAACCGATACAGAATATCTGACATACCATATATCTGTCCTGAAGACAGGGACTTCTTAGCTCAGTAGTACAACATATTGAAGCAATGCAGCGTAGCGCAAGTAGCAATGGTACCACCCCAGCTGAATCAAATATGGTAACACCACGTAATTCCCTCATTCCCGCGAAAACAGCAACTAAAGTTGAATAAAACGGACCCAATGATTTTCTTGCTCCACCGCTTCTTATGCCAGGTGTGCAGTCCTCAACAACCCAGCTAGCTACTTACGGTTGTACAATAGTGAAAATAAGATAGACTACCTAGCTAGCCTATATTTGCACGAAACACTCCTCCTAAATGGAAATGCAAAGCTACTGAAGTACTGATCATGGGTAACGATAACCAGATGGAAGCGAACACAATTTCTCGGAACGAAGCTGACCGTGTAGTGGCAACCGACCTTCAGTGCTTGAGGGTAACACATATATCAACAGACCGCTTGTCTGATCCTTCTACGCTGCTGCTTCAGTACATATACGCACGTGAATCTATTCTTCCATGCTCTCCCTCTTCAGAACCCATCGACGACCGTGCAGCTTCTTCTCCATCGATATTGTGAGTGGATTTCATCTAACTTATATCCTGTATATCAAACAATTAATCAAAACAGTAAATTTAGCAACAAAACAATGTTGGATCTGTGTGATACCCGTGCGGGTGGTACCGTTGATGCATTTCAAACACGGTAGAGTCAAATGCTCACTTAAAGCACTATCATGTGTCGACATCTTCACTTTTGCACTCAAAACAGAGGTGGACGGAATGCTACCTGGTATATCTGTGTCGCCATCTTTTGAACATTCCAGTTCTCTCAAAAAAAATCTAAATGGTACCGATACAGCGGTTCCTGTCCCAAATCTGTAGAGCTGCTATGATAGAGCTAGACTCCCCTAGCTGAAAAATATCGCTCCATGGACAGATGCGTATCTGCAACGTTACGGCACAACAATATATGCGGCGTAACCTGAGCCAATTCAACCCATGTAGAGAATATGATATAGCGAAATATGTGACTCCCCCTAGATCGACATTATCGCTGCATGGATGGGTAGACTATTCGCAATACGTAAGCTAAGAAGACAGAGTCTGGACAGTAGTAGCGGACCTGACGAAGCACGTACGTCGTTAGCGAGATGTACTCGTTAGTATATGGTACATTACGATACACGAATATGCCCGGCGTGATGTGAGTCAACTAGGGTATGACGTTGACGCTGGATATAGTACTCCCCCCTAGCTTGATAGAATCTCTGCATGGGTAGACTAATCGCAACATGTATGCCGGGAAACAACAGAAACATAATCTGGGCAGCCGTAAAAACAAAACAAAACGAAACATAACCAATGAACAACACCAACGGTTTCAGCTAGTAATACCCCCGACACCACCAGTCCGTCCTACACCCTTGTTGCATCTCGGGGTCGGTGCGACATCATGGTGACCACCAAACACATTGCAGAATTGGCATGAAGCATTCAGAAGACCTGTTTATGCTACAGAAACTCAATGCCATTGTCTGTACGAAACCAGGATATACATACTTGTTCTCCAACAGTGCTCTTCGACTGCTATAAAGGGCCAGCAGATACGCCTGGAGCCCATCTTCCCATTCAATCTCAACCTCAAGCCTGGCACGTACAACTTAAACTTTCGACCGCAATGAAGCGAAGTTTGGAAATAAAATCCAACGTCATTGAACGTGTGGTACAACAGAACATTTCGCTCGACATCAATCTGAAATCTAAAATCGAAATCGAACGAATATCTTTGTTTGTTTGTTTGCTATTTCTGCTGACTACACTCACGATTTCTTGAGCGCTTCTCTTTCTTTCTCCACTGCCTGCTCGCTTCATCGCGTGTGCCATGCGCGGGGGTCGTCCAGTTGAATGGTCTGGTACTCACTGGGAAGACGTTGGAGAACCAAACCAGTGCACAGCTCATCCCTCACCGTTTGCCTTTCTTCCTCAAAATATCCACAAACTCCGCCGCCGGGAATAAATGTAATGACGATAGGAGTACTACTGTAGTACAAAAACTCGAGTCTGTGTCGGGCGACTGAAACATCACGCGCCCGAGTTGGAGTCGGGTTGCTGCCATCACGGAAGCGACCTGCGTCGGGCCACTGCAACGATTGGGTTGAACTGTTGTCTGTAGCAGTGCCAGCGCTAACCTCACGTGCTTGATCGGGCGTCGAGCGGCTATCGTCACGCCAGCTAGCTGTATCATCAGACCGTTAAGATTATCGCGTTGACCTGCTGTATATAGCAGGAGTGACAGTGCACAACTCACGCACCCGGGTCGGAGTGGGTCCACTGAAATCACGGAACCGAGCTGTATTGTCGAACCGCGGCAAACATTACGCTGTTGTGCCGTGTGTAGCAGTACCAGCGCTAAACTTACGAGCATGAGTCGGAGTCGAGCATCTATGATCACGGCACCGAGCTGTACCGTGATGCCGCTGGGAAGGTAGCGTCGAACTGCTGGGGACAGCAGTGCCTGCGCTAAACTCACGCACCCGAGTCGGAGTCGAGCCGCTGAAATCACGGAATCAAGCTGTATCGTCAGACCGCGGGAACAATTACGCTGTTCTACCGTGTGTAGCAGCGCCAGCGATAAAATCACACGCCTGAGTCGGAGTCGAGCGGCTACGATCACGACAGCGAGCTGTATCGTCAGGCCGCTGGAACAATTGCGTTGAACTGCTGTGAATAGCGGTGCCAGCGCTAAAGTCCGCACTCGAGTCCAAGTCTAGCCGCTAAAATAACGGCACCGAGCGGTGGTGGGCCGCTGAAAGGCATGCTGAACTGTTGCGTGCGAACTCCTCAGCTGCTTCTCCCGCTCCAGGCCGACCAAAGGTTGTGCTTATTGGTCCAGGTCTTGGTTCCTCAAGGTGGCGAAGATAAAGCGGCTAGTCAAAGCGTTGATGAGCAGAAGGAGTGGTTCGAAGCGGTAGTTGCTGGAGATGTGATCACTAACAAACCCTGAAGATGCCGCAAACGTGGCTTCTTGAAGAGCACAGAGGAAGTCCGTAGCTTGTGATGCAGTCCCGTAGTTCCCCCAGATTAGTGCGCTAGCGCGAATCGACGCTCAGAACCCATTAATAATATACTGAATATAAGCAGATGGCTGACCAATGAGGGTTTTCAGAGGCTAACGCAGAGCCGTTGTTGGACAAGCTCGGGCATTAGATTACTTGCGCTCGACGTATTGCGGAGTTTACAAACCTGAGTACTAACTACTCAATGCGTGGAGTTCACCGTTGACGCTTTCCTGACCATGTTCGTATAAGCACTTTTTCATGACAACTCTGACGTATACACTTAACGTGTTTCGTTCAGGTTTTTTCTCACATTAGCAGGGGTTCAGGAATGGACTACATCACTGGATGGCTGTCCACCTTCACGTGCTTCAACGCGGACGGCAGGTTCATCGGGAAGAACGTCAGCGAGGACGCAGACTTCCCGCTGATTTCCGAGAAGGACATTTGTCACAACGTGGTCTCGTGTCCGGTAAAGATCGACGACAACGGGGATGAGCACGACGGCACGCTGTTCGTGGGTCAGGTGGTCTTGGAGGCCGAGCAAGGCGGGGGGGCCGACTACCCGCCCGTCC
>JAYJME010002088.1:0-14487 GCA_036873775.1 Costaria costata
CATGGCATGGCTTGGAGTGGGTATAAGTAGGGCTTTTTGAGGCGGGGAGGGGCGCTTTTCCGGTATATTACCTCGTGCATCTACCGCATCAGGCAATAAGTACCTGGTGTTGGTTATGGTTTTTTTACCCCTTGCCTTGTTGTCTGCTGCTAGCCGCGGGAGCAGCAGCAGCTACAGTAGCAGCAGCAGCAGTACGTCAGGGAGAACGGCGCTTTTTTTTGTTTCCCCGGTGCAGTAGGAATATGATCGACTTGATACCCCTTTGCCTTGTTGTCTGTTGCTGGAAGGGACGAGGACGATACATATCAGTATCCGGATGCGCTGCGCCCTCCCTCCCTCCCTTCCTCCCTCTCTCCAGCCGCTACTCTTTACCATACCCCTGCCCCTGCTTGGTCGGTGACAACCCGACCTGCTCCGTCCCGGCATTGTGCGGATGCGAGGGTCTATGGTCATACGACTACGGCCATGCATAGCAAGGGGCACACACACCCTTCCGCCCCCACCCCGACCCTTACAGTTACTCCTAACCCCCCCCGCAAACAGGCCAATCACTGCGTGACCTAGAAAACCAGGGTACCGTTTTTTTTTTTTTGGTGGTCACCATGATGGTTATCGAGTTAGATCGGATTGTGCGGAGTGGAGAACCCTAACTCCTCACAAGGGGAATTGTCGTACCACATGGTGTGAATATGGCAAGGCACCCAAGAGGCAGTTGCATTGCAATACCCGTTGCTGTCTCTGGAAGCGGCCAAACTACAAAACAAAGAAGTAATTGGACGCTGTCATCCATGTGCAAGAGAGTAGGCACAACTTGCTGCAGTCCGCTTGCGGTTCTTAGTAGGATGCAGCCCACCCTTCATGCGACTACGACGCCTCGCGCTTGGTGCAAGTAATGTCTGCCTGGTTGGTGAAGGTGAAATCCGACGTGCTTCGACCCGGCATTGTAGGGATGCGAGGGTCTTATGGTCGCCAAAAAAGACACAACAGGAACGGGATAACATAAGCAAAAAAAACAACAATTTAAATATGTGAAAAAAATGCAATGAGCGCCCATAAGTTGGAGGCGTCTCTATTATTAGGCCGTTTCCTATGCGGTTCGATTTTGTTTCGATCCGATTTTGGCTTTTCAGCCAATCGAAGACGTTTTACGCCCACAAAGCCATGGAGTCGGTCGTGCGCTTCTCGGAACGAGTCTACCTACTCTCCGAGAGGTACCCAGCTCAAAAATCCGTTTATCTACCGGTGCAGCTCGAAAAATGGCCAACTACCCAAAATCCGACCCAAAAAATCTGAAGTAGCTTCAAATCAGACGAAGGACAGCTTCAGATTGTTTGCCGTCGGATTATGCACCATGGCCAAAAACTCGAACCTCGCCTCTGGAGAAGCGGATTTTTGAGCTGGGTACCCCTCGGAGAGACTCTGGACTCGTTCTGAGACGTGCACGACTGACTCCGTCGCTTTGTGGGCGTAAAACGTCTTCGATTGGCTGAAAAGCCAAAATCGGATGGAAAATAAATCGAACCGCATAGGAAACGGCCTGATTGCTATGTTCCCTCGCAATAGTATGGCTGACGAGGATGTGAACCGTTGCCAAAGTTCTATCGGTGGACCGTCTAACCCTGTGTCTATGGTTCCTGTGGTGCGCTGGGAGGTGGTGTGTCTACTTCTGGGAGTTCATCCCATCACGGTGAACGTTCAACAGGATGTCGTGGGGTCGGCGACACTCGTGTTTATTCAAACAAATACCTACTTAATGTGGAACTCGACCTCGGCCTCCCCAAGCAGGAAGCTGCACGAGCGTCTTCGAGCGCAGTTGGGTCTTATCCGTTCCTTCATAGGTTTGCTTTACTGCGCTTGATGTCATTCGGGGCTGTCATGTTCAATATCTGATCGCGGATTGTTTTCTTCAGCGGGTATGCTCGAAAGCCGGCTACACCGGTTAACGTGATCGTATCTCCGACAACGGTTCAAGGGAATATCTGCATGCCGTTGCCTATCCTTCGCGTGAATTAGAGGGCATCACCGTCGGAGAATCGTTTCGCTCCGGTGCTCGCTCGATTGCTCTCGCCACTGATGCTGTTGACATGCCACGCTTGGTCGGGTGTCTATTCGATGCTACGTGCAAACTTGTTGCCTTGGCTAGGCCACAATAGTGTTTCATGATTGGTGGTGATCTACGTGGTTCGAGGAAAGTCGCTCCGGTGCAGCTTTCCACCCGTATTGTTTAGGGGGCTTTTTCGCTCGATACGGGAAGGGGCCCTGGTATAGCGCGAAATAATTTTGGCCGCCCTGTACCGAGAGGCCGCCCTGTTCGTATTGGCGGTTGAATTCAAATATACCGTCTAGCCGATTGATTCCAACCGCCCTATATCGAGCGGCCACCTTATTATGACCGCCTAACATAGGCCCCACTACAGTATGTGCAGGCACGCTTGCGTTTCTCGTTTTTGATTCTAAACGATGTGTTTTACGCTCGTCCTCTCATTTTCTTCTTGATAGCTGAGCGTGAAGCTGACACTTGGCCGAAGACACCCCACCCTCCCTTCTAGTGCAGTCTTCCGTGTCTACCGGTCGCACTACGCAGGAAAACCATGGTCTCTGTTTTGCTGGAAATCGAGGTTCTCATCAAGGTGGCTCTCCAATCCGTCCTGTAGGCCCTCATAACCGTTCCCCATTTAACTGTCGGCATAGCCAGCGTCACCAGGTTCGTGCAGGTGACGGGTTTGAACGTGGTCATTTCGGCACGATGGGACATTGTACAACTATTGCGCCATGGGGTGGCATTCGCAATCTGGAGGCCTACCGTATTATTCAACGCACTAGTTCCTCTGTGGCAAGCATGGACATTTCGAGCAACAGAGTTTTCGCCACCTTGCTTCTTCGGCTTCCATTCGCAGCTTCAAAAATATTAGTGGGTCGGCTTCTAACAACTTTATTTTCATGGTACAGGACAATTCAACAGCAACGACCAGTGTTGCTTCAGCTGTATCCCTTGGTGGGGGCACACCGTTTTCTGAAGTTCGACAGGATTCATACCAACCTCAAAGGGCTAAGGGGCCAGCTTCTACTGCGTTTCACCAGAATCGATATCAACCTCGGTGTATTGCTCCTACTCGCGGTTCTAAAAATCAAAATCACCGTACTCCGGATCGTTGTGTTGCGGTTAATTATGGTGCACTGCCGACGGCATTTGTACACGAGGAGGTATGTTCTCCTGGGGTGCTTTCTACGTGTGAGGACACTGACCGAACGTGTGTGGCCAAGGGAGCTTCTTCGCGCGAGTCTGGTGATCACGGGATGCTAGAACTGCGACCAAATGCAGAAGGATGAGGTCCTGTTGGCGATGTTCGTTCTATATTGGACACCTGGATCCAGTCCAAAGCAATCGGCTGTGCTGTCCTCAACAAGCGTTTTCTACCTGTCAACGTTCCTGGTATCACATCAAAAATGTATTTCTACCCAGCGGCATCCAGCACAACCAGGGCACTTGCTAGTTCTTCTTAGAAACATACGTTTTGTTTCCGTGGTGACAATCTACAGTACAAGAAGAAAGAGAGAATGAAACGTAGATATACGGGCATGAGAAAGTGCAACACCAAACGTACTGGATACGAAAAAACAGAGCAAGGAACAAACCGACAAAATTGATCACTGCTACAGGTACTTCGTAAGGCTACCAAAAAGGGCAGAACTTGCCAGGACCTTGAGAGCCGCTCTTGTCCTACCGCCCCCTTCGCCTCCCGCCGGGTTGGTGGTGTTGGTTCCGACGATAGCGTCCACGTTGCCGCTATCAGCAGCAGCAGCAGTGCTAGCGCCAGAAATCACTCCGCAAATGTTGTCCAGCATATCGGACGCGGTTGGCTGTTGCACTACTATGGGTGGAGAAGAGCTGTTTGGGTGTCTTTGAGGGGCTGATGAAGGTGCCCCGGTCGCCTGTACTCCCGAAACACGAACACGAAAATAAATACCAGGTATGCAACAACAGGCAAAGGGGCATCCGAACAGCAGCAGGGTGTGGTGGGTGGTTGACGAATGAATATAGCGGCTTCACGGCAGCTCTGACGCAGCCTGTGTACTGCTGTGTACAATTTGTTACGGGTCAACGGCTGAAAACCCTACGGCTGCTACAAAAAGCGTTCCGCTTCATTTCCAACAATTCATATACAATACCTGGTAACAGTTTTCCATATAGCGCAGGTATATTTGACTGTACGTATCATACGTAGACGGCTGGTACAGGTATGATACAAGCTCCGTTGGTGTATATCAGAGCTAATAGACCAATAGGTGGTAGGCTAAGATCTGCAGCGGCAGTAGCAGCAGTAGAGCTCTGCGAGTAGACCATATCGCGAGAGATAGATGCACGGCCACGGCCATAGCGCGAGAGCTCGGCTATGGTCTCGAGTGTCGCCACATCACGTGCGTCCGCAACGTGAGGTTACCTTGGGCGAACAGTTAGCACCAGGGGTCGCATTACAGCATTACAGCTGCAGAACGTACCGGTATATAGCAGCACAAAGATGACTGTCCAGCATACCTCATGACACGAATAACCCTGTATACAGCAGTAGCTCGTGACGGCGGCACGATAACAATGTTGCTGTGCCCGACTGTCAGATGCCATGGCTGCGCCCAAGAACAGAACACAGAACACTTCCATCGCCCTTCTCGTGGGTGGTATACGAAGTATGCTGATACGCCGGGTATCCCCATATTCATATTTTTATGGGCCGTACATAAGATTTTAAAAGGCGAAATAGCAAACGGGGGTAATATGCCCCAGCCTTTTCAGACAAACAGAGGGGTAGGGAACACACGTCAGCGGAAGGTGCCCGCGCTCGCCCCAACCTGCCTCAAATTAAATTATGATGCGCTGGCAAGACGCTTACAGCCCATGCAGAGCACCCTCACCTTTATGTTATTCTTCGGGCGTTTTTGGGGCTGACGGCACCGTGACGCATGAGGGTGCATAACGATCCGCCCTCTGGGCTACAACTTCTTGGGGGGGGGGGGGTATGCCCCCGCTATCCTTCTATATTTATGGAGTACCCCTTGTTGACTACGTTTTCTCCCCATTTTACCGAAAACACACCCCATTTGGACCACTCTAAACAGCTTCGATGTTCCGTCGTGAATCTTGGCCGAACAGATCCATGGCGCGACATCGAAGCTATCCAGAGTAGTCAAAGGGAGTATGTTTTCGGTCAAATTGGGGGAAATCTTAGCCAACAAGGGGTTCCTACATACATTGTACATAGTACATTTGCGGAGGCATACCCCCCCCCACAAGTTGCAATCAAAAAGGGGGGTCCTTCCTTTTGCGCCCTCCTGCTGCACGGTGCCCTCAGCTCCAATAACGCGCCCGAATACAAAAAGGAAAAGCTGTGCGCGCTCTGCACGAGCTGTGGGCGTCTTGCCAGCGGGGAATTTAATTTGAGGCAGGTTGGGGCACGCGCGGGCACCTCCCGCAGCGTGTTTTCCCTACCCCCCCCCGTTTAGCTGAAAATGGCTTCGGCATACCCCCGTTTGACCATTTCCCATGCATACTGTTTTTTTCAAACTTTGCAAGATCGCGTCCCACGCAGTGCCCAAGCTATCGGCAACAGAGACAGTGGGTACCGGGACTGGCGTTGCAACAGGTGTGCGCTCTACATGGGCGATGGGCGCCTTGCCAGCGCGTCAGAACTTAACTCGAGGCAGGTTGGGGCACACGCGGGCACCTCCCGCGGACGTGCTTCCCTTTTTTCCTTACCCCCGCATTTGGCTGAAAATGGCAGGGTATACCCCGTTTGACCATTTTCAAATTTTGCAAGATCGCGCCCCACCGCTGTGCCCCAGCTATCGGAGAACAGAGGCAAGCATGGATACCAGGACTGGCGTTGCAACCGCTACTACTACTGATGTTGCTTTGCAGACGCGCAGGGCTACGGAAGGCAGTTTGCAAAGCAACATCAGCAGTCGCTTGGAGTCCTGTAGTCATCAGTCGCGAGGGTGGAAGGGGGTGTGAGGATATGCGCGGGCACCTTGTCATGCTCGACTGCTACAATTGCAGCACGCGCGCTTGGGCGATTGATCTATACTGCTGTCATCGTGGGGCTTCTTGAAGGCATCAACCAGATCTTACCCCAGCAACATCGTCCTCCGCCGTGGCCCTGGCGTTATCTGCCACCCTGGAATCGTCGGCCATGGCTTCAGCTGTCAGCTGTCAGTTACCGGGCACTGGTATGTCCTTCGAGTCCGAATGTTTTACTCTTCAACGGCGTGGAGTGGCAGCTCAGCAATCATCTGTCCGCCTTCTTGGATCCTGTTGAACTTTTTCCAGATCGAATCGTGGGAGAGCTGTCTGCCCGATCCAGTAATCCCAGCAACGTCGACCGCAGGGTGTTCTTGTACCACGAGTTCTTGCCCACCCCGGTTGCACGAGCAACGTCAAGCCGCTGCGTGGCAGGTGGCAGTGTGGTGGAAAAATGCTAGAATCTCCCCCAGGGGACACTGGAAGATATCCCCGGTAAGGTATTTTTATGTTTATCACATATAACTCCACGCTCAACGCTTTTGCTTTGCTCGCGAAGGCAGGAACATCCGTGGGCAAGAGGTTTGGGCTCGTGAATTTGACCAGCATGGAGCCAATCAAGGACGACGGGGTATACCAGCAATCTCTTCTCCTCGGTGCAGATGTTGAAAGAGGATTCACGGTAAGTCTTGAGTGCAGGGTAGAGGTGGGAATCAGATCAAATTCGATTTTTCAGAAACTTCAAACAGCAGCAGAGAGTCAGAGGGTGGGTGCTTGAAGGCTGTTAGACCATAGGGCAAGTGTGCAACTCATCATTTGCTGGACCTTCGATGAAGGATCTCTGGGCAATGCACGTGTTCTGCACTTCCTGGCTGGTACCAATGCAAGCTCGTATCCGCTCGAAAATGTCCAAAGGTTAACATCTGTTATGGGGTGCTGTATCGCCTTCGCGAAAGGTTCTCGTCCAGGTTGCACAAGACCTGCTCGTATATACAGCCCAACATCCACACCTGGGACCTGGGACAAACCATCGATTTCCATTTCATGATCTAGATCTTTCGCGACAGATGATATATTCCTGATGTGTAGCATCTAGGTCATGTTTGCCGGGTGGGAGCCGTACAATCTGCACGATCTAGGACATGTTTCCTGGGTTGGATCTGTACTGTACAGATCATGCACACTATATCATAATAGCAGGCGGGGATCTACTGCTGTAGATTATCTACTGCTGTACCAGTCTGTCCAGAAATACAAGAAACGTTTAATCTTAACTTTAATATAAATGATGTGCTTATATTTGTGGACAGAGTGGTAGATCGGTGTCTGTCCGGCGCGTGCAACATTGCCACCGTTGGGGTGCACCAGTAACAAACAAAAGCTGCTGCTGCTGCTGCGACGACGGATCATCGTCCAAGAAAGGGAAGGGGAGTACCAAATTTTACCGGCTTGATTGGGTTTTGGTCTGTGTCCCCACCGGAGTTCCGGTGGTGCTTTTGTTGCGGGCGATCGGCTGAATAAACCTCCAGTTGGTTGACTTTATGTCGACGGCTGTTGTTATGCTTATTTCCGAGGGTATGTTAGGTAAGGTATGTACTTAGGTATACCCGGGTAAAATACCCGGGCATGTACCCGTACCCGACACTTAGGTACGTTAGGTACGGCCTCCAATACATTACCTATGTTTTAGGTACTATAGGTACGGCCTCCAATACCTTACCTAAGTTTTAGGTACGATAGGTACGGCCATCAATACCTTACCTAAGTTTTAGGTACCTTAGGTGCGGCCTCAAAAAGTTACCCGGGTATAGGTATACCTTACCTAACATACCCTTGCTTTGTATATACCTGGTATATGACAGGTCTTTCATACCCTGGTTATAAACATCCTTGCGCCCCCGCCCCCCCTCCCTCGGCTGTCTCCGTCATATTCTCCCACCTCTCAACCATCCCCGGCTGTTAGTTTTAGAAACAGTTCGTATCTCATTTAGGACTGCACACTCCCGTTCTGAGGACAATTTACTTTCGGAATGGTCCAAGAACCATTCCACCCCTCCGAGAGAACATCTATACCCGCGCATGCCACTTAAAAGAAAACAGAAAGTAAGTGCGTATGCAGCCGGCTATACAATTAACAACCGAGAATAACATCTACTACGTATATCCTCCTAGATGTCTCCATCCCCTAACCACCGAAAGAAAAAGGGTGAATGCCACCGAAAGAAAAAGGGTGGGTGGGCGGAAGAAAGCACGAAATACCTGGTCTAGCGACCACTAGCCAGGCAAGCCCTGTCTGCTCGCGTGTTCTACCAGTCTGCCAGCACCGTCTCGTGCGGTATCCTCTTGGTATTCTCACTCCCGCGGATGAACCAAATAATGCCACGTTGCTGCCATCAAAGTGAACTCGTGGGCCACAGGGCATGACCAAAACGCCAATTATCGCTATACCAGGTAACAATTATCTCTAGAACAACCAATAGCAGATTATGCTCGAAACGGTTCCCTATATCTCGTAATATTATCCTTAAGATACCTGGTATATGTGTCTGTGCAGTGCGGTACTAAAAGGTTAATTGCCGACGAGCATACTGTTTTTGGGGAACCTTCCTGAATTTCTTTGCGCTCTTCATTACTTGTTCTTCATGATGTTTTTCGTTGTTTTTTCGCATAATACATCACACGCTCAGCTCAGCTCAGCTCAGCAGCGCAGCGCCGTGAGGTGCAGTGCGGTGCCGTGCCATACCGTGCGGTGCGGTGATGTGCCTTGCCTTCCGTGTTGTGATGTGCTTACTCTTTATGAAAATCATACATACCAGGTACCAGGTACCATGCGAAGAACCAGGTACTGGTATGTACGTACGAGTACCTACGTATCATAATTAAAAAAAAAAAATCACCCAGCTCAGCTCAGCGCAGCGCAGCAGCGGGAACCTTCCTGGATTTCTTTGCGTTCTTTATTACTTGTTCTTCATTATGTTCTTCTTTGTTTTTTCGCATCATACATCACACGCACAGCTCAGCTCAGCTCAGCTCAGCTCAGCAGCGCAGCGCAGCGCCGTGCGGTGCCGTGCGGTGCCGTGTCATACCGTGCGGTGCGGTGATATGCCTTGCCTTGCCGTGTTGTGATATGTGTTTTCTTTATGAAAATTATACATACCAGGTACCAGGTACCAGGTATCATGTGAAGTACCAGGTACCAGGTACTGGTATGTGCGTACGAGTACGCACGTACATATTATAGAACTAAAAAAAAACCCAGCCAGCTCAGCTCAGCTCAGCGCAGCAGCGCAGCGCAGCGCACTGCTGCCCTTCCCTGCCCTGCGGTGCGGTGGTGTACCGTGCTGTGTTGTGCTTTCTCTGTTGTGCATATCAAAATAAGTTCCAGGTATGATATGTACGTACATGCATGCGGCGTCCGGGTTGTTTTCCCAGAGCAAATCGCCTGTTTGTACCAACATTCTTCCTTGTGAGCGAGCGTGGCGGGCGGCATATGTTTGCATGTCGCCTGTTTGCACCTAGATTCTTCCTTGTGAGCGAGACCGCCCGCTACGCGAAGCACACACATATACGTGCATGCATGTCGGATCCGCCCTTTTTGCCCTACACGATGGACCTGCTGGCATTTTCAAGTCGCTATTACTAGTTGCACCAAATCATGAGATTCTCCTGCCCCCGTCGCATTTATTTTGTAGTATATCTTCCTTGCGCGAGCGTAGCGGGCGGCGTTAGCCGCCCGCGGAGCGGAGCCCTTGTGGTATCACACAGGTATCATACCTTACAATGAGATACCTGGTATCACACTGCAGTCCAGGTTATAGAGCGAGCCAAGGCAGCGGCAGGAGAAACAGCACAAAGCTATGATAGGTATACACGAAGTACGGCATCCGAAAAAATGGTGTGTTTTCCGTCTGCAAGTGTGCCGTGCTGTGCTGTGCTAAGCTGCTCGATCGTTTCAGTGCCGTGCTGTACTGTATCATATGCTATCAGATGGGCGGCGGCGCGCAACCTCCGGCAGCAGTCGATTCCATCCTACCCACGCCAACCCATGGATATTTTCGTGGTAATATTTGGTTTGCAAGTCATCCGGGATGGTATACCACAGCCCGTAGTCTTGTTTCCCTTGCGCACTGGTACTGCGGCGTACGTAATATTTTGTACCAGGATACTGCTGTACGTGCGTGTTTTCTTCCATCGGGCCTCCTGTTTTAGCCTGGTTTGTGCCCACGGGTTGCTTTCATCGAAATGAGCTACGTGTTGTGAGAACATCCTCATCATCGTGATCATAATCAATGTCATCATCATCATCATCATCGTCATCATCATCATGTCAAGTCAAGCGTATCCCCTCTTGTCCGATTGTTCTGTTTATCATTTGCGCCGACGAACTCCAAAAACTGTGACAGGCCTCCACATTCCTCGACGGTCAATCCAACAACTGATAAACCACGTTGTTTGTGCGCCAGATGTACAGGTAGAGGTATTTTGTAAGGAACAAACGTAAACTTCCACAGATCGGACAGGTGACCGACACCCACTTAATGATCTATAAGTAGATCATGATCTAGATCTTTCAGGGCTGACGGAATCCTGATATGTATGATCTAGCTCATGTTGCCGGGTGCAAGCCGTATAATCTGCATCATCTAGTTCATGTTTCCTGGGTTGTATCTGTATTATACAGATCCTGCACAGCATCGCGTAGCGGCAGCTTAGGATCTAGATGATCTAGATCGTGATCTGTCGGATGTGTGTAAACTTCGCCCCTGATACTACGATCTGCTGGTATATACGAGATATTACGTTCCAGGGTATAGCAGCACCGGAGTATTACCGGACAACCAGAAACTTGTCCAGCTGGAATTTTTATTTGAGAATGGGTGCGTGCCTACACTAACTTCAGCATAGTCGTTACCAGGTGTTACGTACCAGGGTATAGCAGTACCGGACAATCAGAAACTTGTCCAGGCTGGATTTCTTATTTGAGAATGGATGCGTGCCTACACTAAGTTCAGCATAGTCGTTACCAGGTATTACGTACCAGGGTAAAGCAGTACCGGACAATCAGAAACTTGCCCTGGCTGGGTTTTTTATTTTGAACGGGTGCGTGCCTACACTAACTTCACCATAGTCGGACGCACTGTGCCTCACGTAACAATTTGAACCTGGTCCACACTGCTGCTGATGTCTCGAAAAGTCGGGTCTGCAACCTATTATGAATAGTACCTGGTATTTATTAGCAGTCTAGCATGCCGTGTACACGTCGGACAGATCATGATCTAGCTCATCTAGATCATCAACTAGATCCTAACCTGCCGTTATGATATGGTGTGCGGGATCTGTACAATTCATATCAGATTCAGGAGACATGTCATAGATCATGTAGATTATACTACTCCTCCCCGGCAACATGACCTAGATCATACAGATCAGGAATCTGTCAGACCTGCCGCTGTGCGATGCTGTGCAGATATTACGGCTTGCACCCGGCAACATCAGGAACATGTTTGCCCTGAAAGATCTAGACCATCAAGTGAAAAACCGATGCTCTGTCCGAGAGGCGGAATTATTACAGCTATGCTGTATTGTCCCCTTTGGGACTTCGACGGGAAACAGTGTCGGAAAAAAGATGACGCTCACAGCCTCGGTCTCACGATGACACTACCACTCTGTACCTGAGCTGCAACATAGCTACAATGCAAGCACATCTCCCACACCTATGCCACATGATGCTACTGACTGTAGTCGTACTGCTGCTTGCTCTCACTTGCCGGCTGATACAACCGCACCATATGCAGCATAATTTTGGTCTCTACACCTGGGCCCGAAAGGGATTATTAGGCAGTCGGGAGTTAAGATCGTCCGGGTTAAGAGCATTCGGGAGTTAAGACGATAGTTAAGTTAAGAGCAATCGGGAGTTAAGATCGTCCGGGTTAAGAGCACTCGGGAGCTAAGAGCAGCCAAAACGGCCCGTTCCGTCTATACTAACTGCTATGTATTGCCCACTACAGATAAGAGCGGTGTGTAGTTAAGAGCGCCTGTTTCGGCTAGTCAAAAACGGGATGCTCTTCACTTGGGGTTTCCGCTGTATAACAAAACGTACCCCGACGCCCCTCCACACCTTGCAAGCAGGTGAGGACAGCCAAGCGTGGCGCGAAACGCGGGGGCATGGGTGCCATACGCGTGCGAGAGACGTATCTAAGGGCAGACCGGTTGTTGTTCAGCATCTCCGACACGCTGCTGGGCGGGGCGAGTGGTCCTGGGAGCGCCAAGGTACGATGTGTGTGTGGCCTTCTTGCTCGTGTGGCTTGCTTGCCTGTGTTCTTGCTCGTGTGGCATTCTTGCTCGTGTGGCTTTCTTGCTCGTATAGCTTCTTGCTTGCTCTGCAAAGCCCCTTACAAACTACCTGGTACAATACAAGTGCACCCTTGTTTCCGTTGTTCGGACGCAAAGCAGTTGGAAATAGACTTACTAAAAAATATTTTTCGGTTGTAAAAGGGTGATGTAGCCTAAGTGAATAACATGTGTGTCATGTGCTCGTTCCCAGGAAACGTGTCCTACACCATGCAGGTTATATTATACGGTTACCACCCGGCAAGGTTTATACGGTTACCACCCGGCAACATGAGCTACACCCTGCAGACCAGGAATGTATTTGTCTTGAAAGATCTAGATGATGATCTAGATCATGAAGTGGATTTGATTGATCTGTTCGATGCGTGAAGCATTTACCGTGCCCGTTCTGACAGCCGTAGCCTGCGAATGCTAATGTTTCGGTCTTCTTGGCTGTCTCAACTCGCCGGCTTCCACAACCGTAGTTTCCGTTAATATTTGACAGTTGATTTGCTGTCTATCGTCCGCATTACGTTGGGCCTCCCACCCTGCTTTCCTCGCCTCAACACATTAACGTTTTCATCCATCCATGTCACTACAATTATCTGTTGTGGCGTAGAGTCTCGCAGATTTCAGCGCACAGAGCGACAGGTGTGGTGAGAGGCCTGCCCCCCCCTGTCCCCGACTTTCTACTGAAAAGTATCTGGTAATGCATAGCTCCCCTCCCAGAACGATAATTGAAACAGCCACGTCATTTTCTGCCACAGCTGTACCTGGTAGTCACGCCGTCAGGCGTTCAAGTAGTGCAGTATAAATCGCCCCTAAGTAGCTACAGGAGTTATAATCCCACCGTGCGTTCTTCCGCCCCCTTACCTTTGTCTTTGTCTGTCCGTCTGTCTGTCTGGTTGTCTGTCTGTCTGTCCCTCTACCTGCCTGGCTATCCGTCTGTCTGTCTGTACCTCCCTGGCTATCCGTCTGTCTGTCTGCATGTCTGTCTCTGTCTTTCTGTGTCTCCGTTTCTCTGCTTGCCTGCTTGTCTGTCTGTCTCCATGCCTGTCTGTCTGTCGCAGGGAGACCGTCGCTGCTACATCTGCCCCACGGCGGACTTCATCCACTGCTACCTCGAGCTCTTCGACCGACCGAGCTTCGCAGCCTGCTTTAGAGGAGAGGGGCGCGACAACGACCATGATGCCGTCAATGACGTCAATGCAACGGTCGGACCAAGCGGAAGAACAAATCCTGGAGTAACCAGCGGCGGCGGCGGTGGTGATGGTGGCGTAAGCCGCGGCAGGTGCTCCCTGCTGCTGCTGCACTCGGAGCTGAGCAAGCTGACAGGGGCGAGCGGGGTGCTGTCGATCCGCCAGGAGCGGCGTCTCGTGCAAGTGAGCGGCTCCCTTCTGGTGTAATACCGCACGGCGTCCGTTTTCATTTGCGGCTGCTAAGCACCGTAATGCCATGGCAACGTCTCGGTAGCAAAGCAGTAGCAGCACAGTAGCTGTGCAGGAGCTGTGCAGTACCGGCACAGTAGCAGCTGCGTTTCTAGTGGCGTGCGTTGTCCGATGCCTCGTGAGTACTGGTATTATACAATCTCTAAAGGTCATTGGACCCACCTCTGGCATACTGGTACGGTAGACACGGGTTGTCTGAAAGTGTCAGCGGCGGATTGGTGTCACACCTTCTCTCAATTTGCCTTTTTTTTGCGTTGTGTGAGTTGGCCAGAACTGCGCAGTTGCCAGCTCCTGCCGCGTGCTTTGCCGTCATCTTGTCGCAGGCGAAGACATGAGCGATGCGATTTCCCCCCCTGCCCCGCCTTGGTACCCGTAAAGCGCTTTGGTCTCGCACAGGGGTGCGATCGTTTTACAGCGCTCGATTTTTCCACAACGGGAGGGTTGGTTGCCATTGCCAAACGTAGAGAACGAGCGCCGAGAAACGATCGCACCTCGGTGCGAAACCAAAGCGCTTTAGGGGTACATACCGACGGCGAAGGTCAGAACATCAAATATGTAGCGGTAACTCTCTAGTCCTGCCTGTTTCCCCGAAAACCGTTGGCAACACTACTGTAGTGCTGCTATTACGGGGGACCATAGTTAATAGGACCTACTGTAGACACAATAGGACCTACTGTAGACGCCAAAACCTATATG
>JAYJME010002089.1:0-14486 GCA_036873775.1 Costaria costata
GAGACAAGAAAGGAAGGTCGTAGTGTGTGCGTTTTGGTCTGTCGCGTAATGAGGATATGGCGGTGCATTGCTCTGCAGAAACATAGGTTAGCATGTTTTGAGCTAATTCTACCCGATGTTTGCGACAACCGGCACGCGACTTTGATTTGTGTACCATACCAGGCTCTTGGCTGATCAAGCTTCCTAGAGGAATAGATTATCGTCCCTCCACCCCTTTGCTGTAGGCGTGGGTGCCTTCGCAAAAGGGCGATAATAAACCTCACGGTTTTCTTATCACGCTCCTTGCTCTCTCTTCTCTCTTGTTTTTGTCGATCGAGAACAGCCAAGGTGGCCATGGTGACCCACAAGGCAAGCGGAGTGAAGATGGCCGTCAAGGCCATTTCGCGGTTCACGGCGGACGACGACTCCCTGGTGAGGATGGTTAATGGTATACTTCGTACATCAATACCTTGCCAGACAGTATTTATTCCGTCTCAAGGGATATACTAGAAATCTGCTGCGTTTTTCCGTCGAAAGCAAGGCAAAATAACCCATCCGCTACGTCAAGACTTGAAAGATGTGTACAGTACTGTAGTGACAGCGACAAAAATACCCCACGATAAAACCTTAGAGCACGTACTCATAGAGCAAAGTAATTAAGGCTGGTTCCGCGTAGTGATGTCAAGGCGCGGAGTCGAAACGTCGTGCAATAATGGCGCTGTTCGGGCAAGCCGCGGGACAACGCACACCCACGCACTTAGCGGCGTGAGGTTCCACCATTATTTTTCCCGTCGTGTTATGGAATCTACCGCGCATTTGGAACAGGACGAGTTCATCGAGATGGAGCTCAAGACGCTTCAAGCAGCAGCAGCCCACCCCCACGTGGTCAACTACCTAGGATTTATCAGGACATCCTTGAGGTAAGGCAAATACTGTCACACGAGTCGAATTGTTGGGGCCAGGAATAGGTTGAAGTTGAGTAAGTGTTAGGACTATTGATAGTGGTCGTTGTGGGAGGTTTCGCAGATAGTCGAAGTTGGGTACCTGGTAAGTGTTATAACTATGAATAGTGGTCGTTATGGGGAGTTTCTCATATAGGGCGCGTGAAGCCTGGTGTTGTCTGACGAACAAGTAATGACCGCCCCGCAATGTACAGATTTGACGCTGTCACCCCTTGCGCCTCAGCTTTCAGGAGGCTCTTGGGTGTAATCGCCGCCTAAACAAGTATTGTAGCGCGTGAAAGCAAGGCAAACGCGATATGATGGGCCTACCATTGCCGTCCTAGACAGTACCGTCCTTGTTGGGATTTAGCGCACCCTTATGGGTGGAGCGCTATTTCTACCGTTATTCAGAAAACCCTTGGCCCTGGAAATATGTTTTCAAGGCATGCTGCAGCATCATAGGTACCGCAGTGGGAAGGAGGGAGAAGAGCCTGCGGTGTGACCCCGGGTCTGAGTTACGACTTGGAGGGGGCGAATAAGGAAGGGTGAAGATAATAAATGGGATGGAGAAAACAAATGAAGCCCGTGCCTGATATGCTCTAAAAGGCTCGGATTTGTTTCATTGAAACCCATTCTTGCCGTTTCGCCATACTTTGTGGCGTTCTTCATTATCTTCGAAAGCGATTATACATGTTGGTGGTGCCGTGAAAGCAGGCCTAGTTGTGCTCAAACGGGAAAACCTAAGCATGCTGTTTTCTTATTTCCGTACGGAGCTACGAACATTTCGCCGTTTCGAAAACAAAAACATTGGTATGACCTCCGCTACCGTGCACGGTGACCATTTCCCGGCTATCGACATCGACATAAACTCCAGCGAGTATTATTTACACGCTGTGGTAAGATCGTCCGCGTGTTACACCTCTCAGAAGGAACAGCACCCGCCCCGCCGTGCGAAGACCTCCGCGCAGATACACAAACAACCCAAGAGTTGCCAAACATGTTTCATGAACAGCAAAAGGGATGCGCCCTCCTAACCTCGTACGTATGCTTCGTCTTTGCTGTGCCTTGTTTTTCTCTGGCGTTTCTGTTTTGTGTCGCTCGAATCTCGCTCTTCACGCCCTTTCGTTTTATGTTCCCCTTTGTGGCCGCTGCTGATGGTGATCTGCTCCTGCCAGCGTCTATGTAATGATGCCGATGGTTGCGACGGACCTCGAGGAAGTCATGTCGAAGGTGGGCTGTCCCTTGCGCCGCTCGAAGCAGATATTTGCCCCGCCACCACTCCCATAGGCGGCTTGCTTAGAACTGCGGTGGAGCTCTCTTTCGCGCGTTACGTTAGATAATGTGTTTGTTTGCGGCTGCCACTGGAGCACGGTAGCAGAATGGTTGGTTAACTCGCGTCGTGGCACAATATCGTGTGTTAAATACGTTGTACTCGTGTTCCCGTCCCGTTTTGCACGCCTTTGCCTTTTGGTTCCGTCAGGTCGGGGCGCTGGGCGAGGACGTCGCGAAGAAGTACATTCAGCAAGTCGTGTCTGCGGTGGAGTACCTCCACAACAAGGGCATTCTGCACCGCGACTTGAAGCCCGCAAATCTGTTGCTGACAGGAGGTGAGCGCGATGAGCATTGCCTGGATGAGTGAATATTAATCCTCGGTTGTTTTGTCTTAGGCTCTGCTCTTACAGACAGCAGCTTATTTTGGGCCAAGCTCAATCTCTTATGTGTCAGGCGGAGTGTGTCCTACGCTAATTTCTAATTTCAGTGTAAAACAATGAATATCTTGTATTTCGTGCAATACTTCGAGCGAAAATAGTTTTTAATTCCCAATTTCTTAAGTGCTGTCACGTTTTTTTATACTGTCCATATAACGACATCGCTGGTTTATATGACAGCCCACTTCCCTGAACCCCGCCCCCCCCAACCCCCGGCTCTCCTCTGACCCGTTCAACCGTGGTGTCTGTCGTCGCTGTTTACGTGGCTTTGTGACCATCCCAGCCGAGACGGTGCTACTGGCCGACTTCGGCATCTCTACGATCATGCCGACGGGGCAGACATTTTTTACCGACCTGACTTGCGGCACCAAGGTGTGTGGAGGCGTTTTATCTCTCTGTTCTGGTCGAGCGATTCGGCGTTACAGTGGAGGGTAAACGTCATCGTCTGGAACGCGACCGTCTTAGTGTCCGAGTCTTGGTGCTAGGCGACAAGTTGCCCTGTGAAGAGGCCAAACGTAGCACATTGGTAGCAGGATCTTCTTTCATACCACCCTGGTCGGAAATATAATGACCACTTGGGCATTTATATGAAGACCAAATGGTTATTAAAATTCCCTTCGGAGTGGTATCATTATCTTGATAACATGTTTGAGATGTGGCCCGGCAATCCACCTGTCGACACATCTTCGTCGCTACTGTAGTTTGATACCTTTGTCGCAGTTGCCGCGGCACTTCAGCAGGCACCGTTGAAGCCGATCCATTGGGTACATACCCTGTTGACCCATTTCTCTCGATTTTTGCGTCCACTTCCTGGTGACCGCGACGAAGTAACTGCTTACATTCTACACACCCGAGCGGCCGCATGCCGCACGATAAGAGCAATATGCATGCCACCCATCTATAGTAAAGTATTACTATGTGCCGTCGCATGGTCCAAGTGAAATATGTTGTTCA
Organism: Costaria costata; assembly: GCA_036873775.1. Lineage (NCBI taxonomy): Eukaryota > Phaeophyceae > Laminariales > Agaraceae > Costaria > Costaria costata. The sequence goes on from JAYJME010002089.1 coordinate 3,584, forward strand.
AGAGAGCTGAATCGCGGTGCGAGCTTCTATCATCCGGGGTAATAGTTTTTTTTCGCGGTGCGAGCTTCCCACCTTCCGGAGTGATTTATTTTTCTGTTTCCGGAGTCGTTGCTGTTTGACCAATCAGTCGTCAATCAACAACTCCAAGGGCTCACCCAATACTCCCCGACCCGCTGTGTCTGCCTCGTACCGGCAGTCGTACATGGCGCCGGAGCAGGTGACGGGCGAGGAGGAAGTGGACTTCAGCCTCAAGGTTGACATGTGGGGACTGGGTGTTGTCACTTTCGAGCTGATGCACTGCAGGACGCCCTTCAGGTAAGGAACCGTTGAAAGTCGCTGTGTCACCAACGATGTTTTTGCAGAGTGATTCAGAACATACATGCGCATCGCAGGCTAGCGCGGAAATCCAACGCTTCGAGCACCACAGTTTTGCAGAGCGTTACAGAACATTTTCAGCTCGTTGTAGCGAGCTCGACAATCCCAAGCTTCGAGCTGGTAGCGACCTGCACGGCTGCGGTTCTGGGTTGTTGCAAACGCTGCGGTTTGCTTTTGTCTACAGGATAACTTCTCCCTTGACTAGTTCCCGCTGAATTGGCAGTGTCACATTTTTCCAAGAGCAGCATTTGAGGGACAGCATGGATGCACGTGCTTCAAACGCGACCCCTCTCTTACGCGAGTCGAGGATGTCACCATGTTCTCCTAGTCCTTCAGTACAGCACTCCCCCCCCCCCCCTTACGCTCTCCATGGGCGTACATTGTCGGTTGTCTTCCCGCATTAATGTAAATAGCAGGTATGATCGAGCCCTCCGATGCTGTGAGACGGCCACGCATATATCCCCGATTCACCCTTACTTTATTATGCTGCGTGCTGCTATCCACTCTGAAGGCCTATCAGCGGCGGTAACGGGATCACAGGAGACGAGACTAAGGGAAGCGCAACTGGGGGCGCCGTCCAGGCGCAAGGACTAGAACTTCGATACGACGACCTCGTGGACTTGCAAGAGCGCGAGAACATTTCTCGTGCGATGGTGACGTTTGACGACGAGATCGTGTCTGCGGACGCTATTGACTTCATTTCGAACGTGAGAACTGCTCCGTGTGTCGGACAAAAATCTTCTATATTACCCCTGGGGTTAGTAGTGCTTTTACGGCTTGGCCCAGCTCCCACAAAATGGTTTGATAACCCACACCAACCCTTCATTACATCTTCATTCCGAGAACTTTCCCAGGTGGTAGGGGTTAAGGTTAGGGTTAGGGTTAGGGTTAGGGTTTAAAGTCAAACTTATTCAAACATTTTTATCGAAGCTGGGCGAAGGTCTATACAGTCCTCCCAAGGGTTGCAATCCGTTTAGCCAGCACTGTCCCGAACAGGCGGGATTATGACGATTTTTCTTGCCTGGAACGTGTAGACTATACCACGACTCTCAGGTGCGTACTTCCACAATTTCTATCAAACACGGAATAAGGTCTACGAAGGACCAGGGGCGGGATTCGGGCCCCAGACTGTGCTTTTGTTAGATTTTACACCACAACCAATGAGCTAACATTTAGCGATGACTTTATGCTTAGTATTTATGGTGTACAATCTAACCAATTCGGTACGCTAGCCAAGCGGGACATGTTACGGTATGGTGAACCGCGATATTCTTTCATATTTGCGGCCTTGCTCTGAGCACAAGCTTAACCAGACAAGACGGGTCTCGTGTTTTCAACAACGCGGGAGAAACGTAAAAACATACAAACAAAAAACATCGTGCTCAAGCTCAATCAAACCCGGTTTCTCGTCCCAACCAACCCAACCTTCTCCTGGCAGCTTCTTGAACGGGACGTGGACATGCGCCTGTCTGCACGTGACGCAGCCGAGCACCCATGGCTTGGCGGGGTGGAGAAGGCCCTGGAGATCCGGGCCAAGGTTGCGGACGCCGTGGCTGCGAGGGAGGCCGAGATGAGCGCCGACAAAGCGCGCCTGGCCGGGGGCAGGAGGCGGGTGGCACGACGTCGGGTACCGGCAGCGGCGGTGTGAACGGGAGGGGCGGTGGGTGCCACTGCCGGTGGCGCGGGGGGTGGACCCGGGTGCAAGTGCCAGGCGTAACCGGTTGCCGTTGACAGGGACTATGTCAGCAGTCGACAGCATAGGCCTGTGACGGACAACTGCCTTATACTTATTATACTAGTTTTAGTGAGGGAGTTCCTACAGGTGTGACTGACGATGCCCGAAACTTTCCCCACCTGGCATTATTAATTTGCTGGAGGGGAGGGGGAGTGGGTGGGGGTGTCTTTTAAACTTTTCTAAAAGGACATTTCGCCGTCGGTGTGTTGAGGTCAGCTGGAGGCTCGGCTCGGGTCTCTCGCTCTCTCAGTCTGCTTGATGACTCACCACCACCCCGGAGGTGTTGTTCGACCTGCTCCCCTGGCTTGCTTGGCGTCGACTGATCAGGCGATGAACTCGTTCGGGTTGCGTTGGGTGGGCGCGGGGCGTGGTGATGTCGCTGATCGCGTCTTCCCCGACGAACTCGCACCGTTCTCCATAACGTTTCGCTGTACGTGCTGTGCTCGAGCTTTACGTGGCGAGGGCTTCTCATTCCGGTGATGATGGCCGCGGATTTATTGTTGGCGGACGTGGGGCGTGGTAATGTTGGTGCCCACGTCCCTCCCGGCTCCAAACCGTTCTCGGGGATGCTTCGCTGTATTGTGCTCGGACGTTTGCATGACGAGGGCTTCGCATCCCGGTGTTGATAAACCTGGCTTGCTTGTTGGCGGGTACGGGGTGTGGCAATGTCGCTGATGACGCCTATCCCGGCTCCGATCCGTTGTCGGGAACGTTTTGCTGTACTGTGCTCGGACCTTTACGTGACGAGGGCTCCGCGTTTTGGTGATGATGGCCATGGCTTTTTCACCGCTGGTCCTGTTGGACATCGCCGTTGGCTGAGGTAGCTGCCTTGTGATGGTTAGGCCAAGCGTAACGTTTTATTGGCTGGGCGAAGCCAAATAGTGCGCGAGGAACGTGACCTGTCGCTCTTGTGTATAGTATACTACGGGGGTGCGCGATAGTTATGACAGTTTTGTGTGTATTCATCAAGTGAGCGTGAAGTCTAGTGCTGTCAAATGGGAGGGTTATCTTGGGCGGTCTTAGAAATGTCCCACAAGTCAGGCTGGGAATGGAAGTTTTGGCTTGGATGTTGAGAGTCGCTGGTACAGGAGTTGCAAGCGAACCGCCCCCCCAAAATTGTTTTGAAAGCAGTCATTGTGCAGCAATAAGGACAGCGCAACCTTCGCGTATTGTGTCTACGGCGTATCCGATCGGCATCGATAACGCCCCAAGGGGAACGACTGCTGCTCCTTTTTACGTAAAGCTTCTGGTTTGGTTTCCGTGATTCCACCTCAGAACGGCTGTGTTTGATACCGTGCTACTGCAGTAGTGACTGGCTGTGATAATCAGGTAGCTATTATACGTACTATAGATGCGTTGGCTCCTGTTAATAAATCGCGAGCACTAGTACGCTTAGTTACAATAACGCTGGAGCGTCATCGGTTAGGGCAAAACGCATTGCGGTACACCGTTTGTTATAGGGATCATTACTTTACTGTTGTCTTTCGATAGTTTTTGCAGACTGATCGATGGCGGCACGTTGTTTTTGTGTTGTGTTTTCGCGGCATATATCCGCAAAGTTCAAGTTTCTAGCCCCAGAGTTGCTGTCGGCTTCGAGCCACGTAAGAATTTACCAATTTTGTTTTTTGTCGCACCACGCGCGCGGTCTTAGCCAGGCTCGGCGTTAGAGAGCAGGACTTATCTTCCCCGCGTGCTTGTGTTTGCGTTTATTTCCCGCGTGGTCGGGTTTAGTGGGTTTAGTGCTTTTTCCGAAGGCTCGCCGATTTGGATCGGCTGTTGCTCAGACTCGTCTTCACGAAGACGCTTCAAGTGAGGTTCGTCGATTTCCGTCGGCTGTTGCCCAGACTATGCTTTGTGAAGGCGGTTCAAGCTAAGGTCCGTCGATTTGCATCGCCTGTTGCTCAGACTATGCTTTGTGAAGACGCTTCTAGTGAGGTTTGTCGATTTGCATCGCCTGTATAGCTCAGACTCTTCTTCACGAAAGAAGCTTCAAGTGTACCAGTACCAGTCAGAATAGCGTTTGCTTGACGTGTGTATGTGGCGGCGTTTGCGAAACGCGGGCATTTTCCTTCCAGAAACTATTAGTATGAGTTTCCTGGCGACATTCAAGATATGATACCGTACGAGTAGTCGTACAACAGTTGTTTTGTGCGGTTTGACACGGTGCCGCACATTTGAACGTGAATCGGCACCTCGTGTCTCGTAGCTGGCAGCCCTGCAAGGTTTCAATTTTTGGCGTAGTCAGATTGCTACAACTATCAGTAGATGGTATTTCTCACCCACTTCAAGCTGTATCACAAGGACGGCTTGTTTCTTAATTTACCAGAGTGCAGTTTTTGTTTTTGAATTGAAATAGTGTGCTGTGTTTTCCTGTCGGGGCGATGTGTCTACTGGTGGTGCAGCTTTAAAGTGGCCGAACTTTGACAAGCACGCCGCCATGCCGCCAGATTTTGTACCAAAGAAGGTGGTGAAGGATGCCTCGAAAATAAATACGATACATACACTTCTTCCGTACCATGTACGAACCAGTGTAACAATTTTGTCTGAAAGAGTGTGTTTGGGGGGCGGGGGCGGTCAGGAGCATATTATTATCATGGGATCAAAGCACATTCATTCGTGCGAAGAAGGAGCGTGGTCTGCCGCCGCAACCACTATTTCATATGCCCGCCGCGATGCTCAACAGCGTGGTTCTTTCTTGTTTCAATGCATATTTTCCAACACGGCATTACCGGGGTGTTTCAGTCCTTTCAGACCACCAACGGGCTGAAGTACAAAGGTAACCTCGGTGACGGGGCTGCCTGAGGCCAGACTACAAACAGAGCGTTTCTCGACTCTTCGTTTTTTTTTTTCTTTTCTCTCTGACAAATATAAAGAGACCCGCTTGCTTCCCCTCAGAGATTCTTCTGAGCAGGAGGGCAAGCAATCTCAACGATGAAATACATAATAAACGCCTCCTCAACAATAGCGGGGAACCGGGGATACCATGACACAAGCGATGGGTAACCCTTTTCCTCCACCTCTTCGAACCAAATGCCATGTGTCTTAGTATCAAAGCTCCATAACAACATCAGCCGCCAAGGTAAAATCGGTAACGTTTTTACTGTCTACGAGGGGCCATAGCAACCAAAACCCGCGATTGACCCCAAAAAGCATACATGCCTCTATGATTACACGCCACATTAGCTTCTGATTACAGCAGTATAATATGTTCCCTCGTAAATAACTACCAGTATTTGTGAAGGCCTTTTCGCCGCCCGCCCGCAGAGAAAGTGTCACCAAATCCCGATATAACAACGATTTAGCAACACATCTATTAATAGCACGCCTTCAATCGGTCGACTCATACCTGACACATTTTTAATAATTTTATAAAATTGACAGACAACGACGACAACGCACAACATCATCAACAACAACAGCAACAATAACGTCATCAACAACAGCAACAACAACAACAACAACTACAAACAACAGCAACAAAAAAAAACTACAGCAACAACAACAACGACATAATCGTTCAGAAGGCGCGTCAGCTAAACGCGTTCGGTAAATACTATACCTGGTACACCGAAAGCTCGACATTTAGACACATTGAAAGGTTCGATACGATATCGTTCGATATTTCGATATATCGAAACATTCGATACGATATCGTTCGATATTTCGATATATCGAAACATTCGATACGATATCGTGCGAAAAATCGAAAGTTTCGATACGATATATCGAAAGCTCGATATTTCGACATATCGAAACTTGCGGTAATATATCCCCACTCATAAGGCGCGTCAGCGAACGGCCCACTCGCAAGCATTCTTCTTCTTCCGTATCTGATCAATGCTCCGCTGCGCAGCGATCCCTCCCCTTTTTCTTTCGAGGGTCGCTGAAGGCCCATAACTTTTTACACGGAATCCAAAAACACAAACGAGGGCCCGCGGCGACCTATGCAAAAAAACGAAGGCACGCAGCGGGGGGTGGGGGAGAGCCGGGAAGCCAGGCAAGGCGGCCAGGCAGGGGATCGGACCAGACCAGAGGGCAGGGGAGTTGGGGGGGGAGGGGTGTCGGCGAAGCTGATTTGTGACCTTTGGGAAATAGAGAGTGGCGGAACCTCGAGGAACGTTATTAATGGAAGTGTAGTGCAGGATGCTTCTAAATAGTAAGAAAAACAATGGTGGCCCAGCCTGGATTTTTCACGTGTCGTATAATACGAGTAGGAAAAGGTGTGTTCTATAACTACAGTAAGGGCCGTTATTGTCGGAGAGCTTTTTTTCCAGAATTTTCACAATTTCCAGGTTATTTTTTCGCGCAATTTTTTTAACTTCCAGATTTTTTATTTTCCCAGATATTTGAACTTTAACTTTTCTCGTATTTTTCCCTCTGAAGAATTTCCCAAAATTGTGACAGAACGCCTCCGTAAATTGATACTATTTTCCCAAAGTTTTCCCAAATTTGGAAATTCTGGAAAAAAGTTCTCCGATAATAACGGCCCTCAACTAACTTCCAAATACACACGAGTACTTCAAGATAACAGCGTCGGCATTTCTTGTGTCCCTGTGAATCGCTTCCCGTCTTCCCGATTACGGGAGACCATAGTAAATAGGACCAAATATTGTTCGTAAAAATAGATAAATACTTCGTATATAGGTTTTGGTGTCTACAGTAGGTTCTATTGTGTCTACAGTAGGTCCTATTACCCATGGACGAAATATTGTTAGCAAAAATAGGGAAATATCTAGGTTTTGGTGTCTACATTACAGTAGGTCCTATTGTGTTTACAGTAGGTCCTATTAACGATGGTTCCCCGTAATAGTGTAGTAGTACTAGTTTTCTTACTGTTAATACTCGTAACAGAATTCCAGGTACGTATAATAGGTGTCCCGTATTCTGCACAGAAGCGCTCCATATTATGAACCAGCCCCCCTCCCCCCTGGGAATGGCGGGGTGTTCGGGACGCATCGGTTGATGGATCTCCGTGTACGGTCGGTCGTAGATGTCTCTGTGCCCAATATTCGATCCGATTTGGGGGGAGCCAGGGAGACTTTGTTTTAGGCGCACACACGCAAGCGTTTTTTCGGCTGCGCCGGCCCGGATATACCTACTACGCCAAACACTGGTATACGTAGCCCTTTCGAGGCTTCAGGCTGCAGAGGGGCGGGAAAGTAAGTGTTGAAAAAAATGATGCTGATGATTACAGCAGCATCGGCCACACAAAGCAAAGCAGCCTAATACTACGAAGTGTATCAAGTATTAAAGGTAGGCAGGCGGTGTGTCCACAGTCCAAAGGGAAGGATATGTACTATTTAATAGCTGTACGGCCAGAGCTCGGCATAACGGTAAAAGCATGAAAAAACGATACTTGCACTGCGCTATTATATCACGCTGTTTTCCTGTTTATAGAAGGTTGATAATTGATCAGAAGACCGCTATTTAGGTCGCTATACACACAGAGGAGAGAATAGCCTGCTGCTTTTGTGACCCCGGATCTGAGACACTACTATTAGTATAAATATCATAGGAGGGAGCTGGAATAGAAGGACGCAGACAATAAATGGGACAGAAAAAAAGAAAAACACACGACCAAAAATATAAAATTCAGACGTGGGCTACCTATTGTGATACGATAGAGTTACTAGCACTTTTAGGCCAAAAGGGTTCTGACTGGCCGGGCTTCTCAACCAAAGATGTCAGGAGACGGGCAACCGTCAAGCAGTCAGTCAGCCCAGGGCGTCCGTCAAGGCATTTCCATCCGTCTAGACGGATTGTCCCCTATCCTCGCTATTAATAGGAAAACGTCTCATTTTATGTGTGGAAACCCCTAACATATTATTTTTTTTGTCTGCTGCTGAGCGTTCTTGCTGCGTGTCAGCATCAGAGCACCAGCACAGCAGCAGCAGCAGCTTCGACCAAGGCAGGCATAATGGACAGTACATACGTAAGAAAATACAGGTTTTCAACAATATAGACATGTTTTTTAACGGGGATTTTTATTTGGTATCCCCGGTTTTCGCCGTCAAGGCACCTCCGTCAAGCCATTTGCCTTTTACAAGGTATCCCCGGTGTTCGCCGTCAAGGCACGTCCGTCAAGGCATTTTCTTTGACCCCTGTTTTCTTATCCAGACATGCCTCCCAAGTAAGATAAACACCATCCCGCAGGGTAATAGCAAGGTGATCACCCGCCTACCCCAGCAGTACCTTCACAAGAAGTGCCAAAAATGTTCAAATACCAGGGATGCATGTTACCGCAAATTTGAGTGCAAACCTATCGGTATTACGACCAAAAGTGAGAACCGCACCCAAGAACCGCTGCAGCAAAATGCGTTGAGGCGTTACAGTAAGGGATGGGTTGCTATTATCCCCTGTTGAGCTTTTGAGGCGACAATGGCACAGTTTCGCATGTATTCCGAACTCTGGCCACCCGCTACCGCAAAATACGTTAAGGCTGGATGGTAGGGAATGGATTGCTATCATTCCCTGTTGAACTTTTGAGGGTTTCCACCACATGCATAATATGAAGGCGTGTCTATTCAGGGGTTGTTATCAAACCTTCAAGAACCGCAGATGTTTTGTGAACCTCGTATGTACATATGGATTTGCGAACCGTGCGTGGACCGGGACCGGTAACACGCATCCCTGTTATAAATACCCTGGGAAAAATGAGAAAAACAAATATTACCGCTGCTGTAGCTGAACCGATGGTACGCGACAAAAAGAGAACATGACACCAGGCCGGAAATGGAAAACAAAGCAGTGGGGTGGGGTGGTGCGATGGCGGGTGATGGGATATCTGTACGAATTAAAAACATAGTTTTCCCTGTTTTTCCTTGGGTTTTAGGGCTGGCTGTGAATCACAGCCGATTCATCCGATTCGATGATACAATATGATATAATACGTTGTTAGAAGGAATACCGTGAGCTGGGTAATCGATCGATATGTTACCCGTATACCAGATAACTCAGTAGGTAAAACCTTAATTCACACGTATTAGGCGTCGTCGAGGACACGGGTTTGAATCTCACTTCGAACGCTTCTTTCGTAGAAGCGCTTGCGCGTGCGTCCCGAAAATCATGTCTCCCTGGCGCCCCAGGTATTGAAATGAAGCGAGTAGGTCCACGCATATACGTAGGCCCTTGCCTTTATTTAACCCTTTTACTACCCCAAAACATTATCCCACCATATTTCCAAATAGAAGTGTCCTACAAAACCGTTTCCGGCTCTAAAGGGGTTAAGGCATGCCTGAACAAATGCCTGAACTCCCTTTTCTGAAACAGGCGTGCCCGAACTACTGCTTTCGTGGCTATCTTGCCTATATTTCGCCAGGCACGCATCAGGCACGCCTAAAGGCACTTTCAGGCAATAAAAAATAACGCCCTTAGTCCGGAACTCCCAAAATCAGGGGAAAAGGGATGAGGCCGTATACGGTACCGGTACCTCCCACAGATCCCGCTTTTCAGAGGAATGTTTTAGAAGGAACACCCTTTTTTTGTCCTTCCCATTTATTGTCTTTGTCCTTCTACTCCATCCAGCTCCCTCCCTATATGATTAATAGTATGTAGTAACTCAGATCCGGGATCACAAGGCAGGCTCTTCTCCCCCCCTACTACGTTACGTGCCCTCATCATTATATTTTTATCGCTCGAGAGAGTTCATTCAGCATTCCCACTGCTCGTCGATTTGCCTCGAATTTTGCCAACTCACGCTCTCGCACTTGTTTCGGCATGGCCAATTGTGTAAGAAAACGTCATTTATTTGCGGGACTCGAACCCACAAAATCAACGTCGTCAGAATATGATAGTCGTACGAGGCTAACCACTTGACTTCTGGGGGCGGCTGTACCCTACTGGACTGGGTAATCGATCGATATTTCAACCCTATAGCTCAGGAGGACAGCGTAATTGCAAAATGGTTGCGATCTGTCTCGTGATTAATTCCTAACGTCTTTTGCCGACTATATCGGCCCCCTCATCAGCCGGTCGGGGGGGGGGTGTACTGCTGTACTCAAGTCGTGCACGACAGTACGTAGTCGTACTATATGACCGTAGAACCTCGCATCTCTGTATACAACGCCGGGACGGAGCACGTCGGGTTTTCACCAACCGAGCAGACATTGCTTGCACCAAGCGCGATCGGGACTCGCTTCGCCCGCCCAGAACCTGCTTCGCTCATTCGACTCGTACTGCTGTATGCTGTACACTCCAAATTCAAGCGGGCCGATTCCTTCAACGAAACTGTCGAATTTTCGCTCTGATTCACAACCTTATTTGTTTATTATTTATTATAGTACTCGTATACCCACCCCTGTCTCGATCATTTAAAAAAAAGTGGGAGGTCAACTATGTATTTCGGGTATCATACCCCTGGCTGAGCTGAAGCAAATCGTATGCTATGCTTCAGACAAGAAATAAACGAGAACTCAGAAATCAGAAATCAGCGTACGTATTGTATCATATTATACGTAACTGACAAAATCAACCAACCGGAGCTATGAGCTATGAATAATGAATACTGAATACGGTACACACCAGTCGTATGAAAGAAGCGAAGAAACAAAGAAAAAACAAAACGGTAAATATCTGGTACCAGGTACAATACCAGGAACCACGGTACATATTTTAAGTATATCATACCGGTATGTAGGTACTGCATTTTGGTTCGTGCTCGGGGTATCTCTGTTGTTTTTACGCTATTGCTCGCGAGCTGTGGCTCTACTTTTCGGGGGGAATGTTTTTGTCCTCTTGATCTTGATTTTGTTTTCATTCCTTTTCGCTTTTCGTTTATTTTCTTTCTACCATTTG
>JAYJME010002090.1:0-14486 GCA_036873775.1 Costaria costata
CTCCCGGGCACAGCTCGCTCTCGTCCGGGCCCGGCTCGCTCTCTCCCGGGATACAAAACAATTTTGATTACGTAACACGCTCGTACCGCCATAACAAGAAATTACAGTGGGTTACGCAGGAGTTGCCGCACGAAAGAGACAAGAGGCCACACGCAACGAGAGGAACAAACTAGAAGAAAGTGGGGGAAACCGTCTCATTCTTACTGGTTGTCGGCAGGGGTGCATTGCCCCCCCCCCTCCCCCGTTTGAGATTATTGAAGGGATCGCTGTGCGTGTCAGAGAAATCGCGCGATAGCAGAGGATGACGCTGGAGCTGGTGGCCACACAAACTGGTGTTGGCGCAGTTGGTATCGTACTCGTAGTTCGGAGAAGATGCTACTGTTAGATTAAACCATGGTGCCAAACCAATGGCTTGGAACAATACTTGTTCGACTTGTTGAAGGCTGTATCGGTGCCGTTGCGAGTAATGAGGGGTGACCGCGTGCGGGCTCTCTCCCGTGCCACAGCGTCTGGAGCTACTGGCTTGTCGTCCTCCGCATCAATTCTAGTCCCTCGTCTTCATCTGCAGCAAATTAGAACAACGATGATCTCGAGCAAACGCCAATCCGGCCGTATTATTCGAGGATCTATTTCAACTCTGAAATTATCATAGCCTGTTTTGGTATTGCACCGCGTTTTCTCCCGGGTGTACTTGTACATCGACAGGCAATACCTTTAACACGGCCGTCTCTGCTGTGACTACTGCTACTACTGCTGGCAATGACTACTTGCACTGACCGTTTTGACTGTAGCTGTTAACAGGCGGCGCGGCCTACAGATTACAGACAGGCACCGAGGGTCGTGCTCCGACTACGGTAGATATACTACATATATACTTTGTATGAGATACTGCTGTCGTCCTCATGCTCTCCTGCTGGTGGTGCAGGCTACTACAGCTACAGCAGTAATGCTGTACTGCTTCCCTAATAACTGTTGTTCTTCATGATGCGCATCGACTTCGGTTTCGGTTGGTTTTCATTTTGGTATGTTAAGATGCATTTCGACCACAAACTGTATTGGAAGTGTGACAGATGGCTCGAACATTTTAATCCGGTACACATCTCCACATCCCAACACAACAGATAGGCCCCGGGGTCACCCAAAGACATACATACATGACCGTCGTCTATATACGGACCTGCGCTGGTCCCGCTAAACGCAACGGCAATCGACAGCGGCACAGTCAAGCCTATGGCGTAGACTCTGCTGCTTGCCGTCTTTTCGCACGAGGTACAATTGCATAGGGAACCCTCAAGTAAAAAACGTTGAAGAAACGGTTGACATCCTACTGTAGCATTGATATAATACGTGTATGGTAAGGCTGTTTTTGGAATTATGTCGACTACGTCTACCGTTGGGAGGTCACCTTTAGCTTGTTTTGTTACCCTGCAGAGAGAGGTAATGAGCCACTCGCCCAGGTTGGCCTAAACCAGGTAGCAAAAATTGGGGTAACCTCTTTCCCATATAACCAGCCACCTATGTTGACTGGTGACGTTACCACATCAATTTGTCCTTTCGGTACCCCGCCCCGCACTGGACAAGGGCTGTTCTACCAACGGCTTGGGTTTCTCGGTTCAACAGACGGCTGGGTTACTTTAAGTGACAAGCAGACAAGAATGCTGGCGCTCTTATTCCTGGGGGTCCTTCAGCTGGTTCCATGTCCCCGGGTGCCTTGGGCAAGAGGTCTTACCTACCGAACCTCGGGTGCAAGTTGGTATTGATCCTTCCGCCACCGGCGAAGAAGCTCCAGTTTGTTCGGGCCACTCGGAAGTCACCCCTCGCCTTTTGACGGTGCTGACAACCTACTCTGAGCGGGGAGCATTCGCTAAGGCTAACAGAGAGGCCTTTGAGGAGCGGGCAGACGGGTACCAATCGTTGGTGAGTGCAAATAAATAAATGGTTATGCCTCTTGTTGGCGTTCCGGGTATGCCAGAAAAACCAGCGCGGTCGTGAGACACGACACCCCACCCTACCTGTTTCACAGTTAGCGCTTTACTTTGACATTTTCTTGAAATCTTGGTGCCCTCAGCATGGAGCTCATATTGGCTAAAATTGTTCTCTCTTTGCCTGTCGTTCTAGGGTCACACTTGATCGAGGGTGGCCACCGGGTGACTCGTGCCAAAGCCTCAAGCCCGGTGATGGTGAAAATATTGATACCGCCCTTACTGTAGCTGGGGCAGCGGCGAAAACCCTGGGCAGCATATACCCCTCATCCAGCAGCTTATATAATAAACTGTTGATTACACGCCTTTACATGGGTTGTTGTTGTATCTTGACAGTCAGTCGTGTTTATGCTCCTCTATTCCGAATCAATGACCCCTGCGCGCGAATGGTTGGCGCAGATGTTCATCACAAACGACGAGGAGGGCGGAGATGAAGACGGGGCGATCGGCTATAATTTCGGGGAGGCTGAAAGGCATCGGCTGCTAGCCGCCATAGCCGAGGTGATATAAGTGTTCACGAGTACGCGTGGTAGCGTAGTGCGTGTAAATGGTACGTACATAGTTTTCTTCTCGTCAGTGGCCCGGCTATCCTACGAAATTGCGGATTTGATAAACCGGTGTCCGGGAAGTCGACTTGACAAGATCGATGCGACGGTTGGCCGCTGCACAACTTGAATTTTTATCAGGCATACGCCCGACACAAGGGTGAGTTCGACTGGATGCTTGTGGGCGACGACGACACGGTTTTCCTGTACAACAGGGCTACAGCCTTCTTGAGCCACATCGACCACACAGAGGTATTATAAGTATTTTTCTTGTTTTCGCTATACTGTCACAAATCATATAATTCGTGCCTGGTATGTCGAGCCTGCGATGAATACCTGAAATCCCCCAAAAACCACGAGTACAGCACGCCCCGTTAGACACGACTTGAGCTCAGCCGAGGCCGCCCTTGGCAGAGTAGGTAGAGTAGGGGTCGGCAAGCCCGATGAGGGAGTTGCGGGCCGAGAGATGCACCCCGTCGCCAGGGAGGGCGAAAAGGGCAAAAATCTACGTCTAAGAAAAGCTCTCCGAGCTCTCTCCGAGCAGCAGCCGCAATTTTGTACATGTATCTATTTTCATGTTTCCTTCATCTCCGCGTATACTCGAGGAGAGGTTCAGGTACTTGGTTGGACAAATCATACGACTTGTGACCGAGAACCAAACCCAAAATTGACTACCTGGGAGACTACGAGGACATACCACGTTGGACCATCCGGAGTGGCCGGCCTGATATCATAGCAAATAACTGTGCCCGGTGTGGTCGTTGGTTGTTGCTCAATGCTGAACATGAGATGCAGAAAATAAATCTACGGAGATCTATCAATATCGCCATACCCGTACCGAAACGTCAGCATCAACTTATGGAAACCCTTCAAAAATTGTCCTCGAGAAGGTACGATGTATGCACGTGTATACATACAGCTAGGAGCCCGAAGGATGACCCTTAGCAGTCCATACCTAGCCTTTTCAGGTTCCTTCAGCCAGAACATCGCTTGCTGGCGTGCTGTGTCCCATTCGAAAGGTCGCATCGCGTCTAATCCGAGGACCCATTTGGCTGTTGCTACCCTGCCATCCACCGAGGTTGACGGTGATCAGCCGCTCACGGCATTTGATGCACAGCGCCATGCTGCCGGCATCGCAAGGTCCAAAGTGTCGCGGTTGAGTGTGCCGTTCGTGGGCTCAGGGCGGACAGGGACTGTTGCCGTCCGACAACGAATTCTTCAGGATCACATCAAGGTGCATGACCAGACCTACTTTCGTATTGCTGTTGTACGATTAGAGCTGACTAGACCGAAAGCCCAAGCCCAGCTCCGAGCTGGTATCAGGGCAGAGGGCTGAGGCACGCATCATACGGCTGTAGACAAGGGAGGGTTAGGTTTGAAGTAACATACTCGTACATACCTGGTAGCTGGTAGCCTGGTATGTCTGCCGCAAACCAGGTACAGCAATAACAGTAGCATTATATATGGAAAGCCTCCTGGTGGCTCTACTCGTGGCGCCCCCTCCGTTGTGCTGTTTGTTGAACCCTTGTGCGAGTTGCGCTTCATGCGAAATATCTCCCTCTCTCGGTCCCTCGATTCGATACAGCTTCTGCTTGTACCAGACCAGTGCGTGGTAGTTTTGCTTGCCGCTGAATTGGTGATGTGAAGCTGTGGCTTGTCTGTGTGTACCCTATCTTTGTCCAGAGAAGTTTACTTTGAGCGTTGCCTGTTCCAACATAAATAGTATCTTGCGCAGTTTCGTGTACGACGTCGTTCACGCGCGACCTCGCGTGATTACCTTATGCCTTCAAGGTGCTTGGGCGCGAGATGCGGTGGGAGAAGGTGGAGGAACTCATGCAGCCGACAGAGAAAGGCATCCCTGCCAATGCTGGTATCTTCTCCAGTGCTATCGTAGCCATGACGAGGAGCAGGCGATGGAGCCTCGCTCTTGAGCTGGAGGAGGTACAGACATACCATGGCTCTCTGGGGGGGGAGAGCAGCGTGTTGCAGGAGACCAGTTGGCTGCCGATAGGTGTTTTCATGTCACTGCGGGGAATTGAAAAGCTTATGGTGACGGCCAGTTCGTCGAAGGTTATGGTGTGGTCGTGTTTCAGATCTGAGGGCCGAATCGCCAGGTGTTGTCGTTGTGCAACGTATCGGTGCTTGTCACGGGTCACGGGAACATGCGGAGTCTTCGTTCTCAGTAGGAATCCTTGCGCTAATAGTCTATTATAACAGCCGCTGCCTGCAAACTGGCGTACCTGAAGGTGTTTGTGCTTTTGTGTTGCTCCATCCCGTTTATTTCAATGGCCGCACATGGCACATGGCACGAGATACGTAACCCGAATTTGTCCTCACTAAACGTGTTCCACGAAGGCAGATGCGAGAAACCTCTCAGCTCTGGGCATGAGCTGCTACGTAGCTCACCTGTATTTGTCGTTGATGTTATCAAATGACTTGCTCCTCCACCGCTGCTTCAAGCCCAATACTCAATATCTATACAGTAGTGCCGGTGTTTACAAGTATGTACCAGCCGGAAATACCGGCACTATAGCGGCAACCGGCACTACTCCGCATACTGGCACTACTGGTTGTTACCATCTGTGCCAAGCCAATTCACAGGCACTATAGTTGGCAACCGGCACTATAAAGGGACCCCTACTGTACGTAGTAGACAGCGGCCTTGCTCCACACGCTTTTATTTGGATTGCACCGATGGTTGGATACTTACGAAGGTTTTTTGCACAAGCGGTTCACATGCAGCCAGTCCAAGGAAACCTCGCTCCCTATCATTGAAGTCATACTTGTGGGCACAATGAATAGCGAAGGGCTCCAACCATCTCATTTTCTCTCCCGAACAATCTCGGTCGTGGTCATGCCCGCATTGCAGCGAGCTCAATCAGAAGGGTTCAAGATGAGCGTCGGCACCCTCAACGCTTTGCTCACCACCCTCGGCAACTGCGGCCGATGGAAAGAAGGCCACCGCCTCCTGGGGAGGATGCAGGCGTTAGGATTGGAACCGACTCTGTGGAGCGTGAACGCCGTCCTTGACGCGTAAGTTGCTTGCTTCTGCTAGTTTTTTTAATCCTGGATACGCACGTGCAGCACATTTTCAGCACGCCACCTTGGCGAAGGCGTGCTTAGCTAGACCTTCGCCTTGCAAGAGACATCATGTACTGGTACACCCTTGGATCCTGAGTAGAGTACACGCCCGGAACCGATATCTAGAGCAGCTGCCTGCTGCACCCGTGCTGTCTGCGTGTCCTTTTTCCCCTCTGTCCAATGTCCGGCTTTGATAACGCATTGACGCGTGTTTCTTCGCATTGACAGGCTTCGGAAAGCAAGGAAGTGGGACACGGCTCTTCAACTGTTGGGACAGCTACGAGGAACCCCGGATGGGCCGGACTCGTTCAGCTATCGAGCAGTTATCGAAACGTGAGAGCTCGTTCGCAGTCTCGCCCTGACCGGCGGTACCTGAATATTGTGTTTGTTATGTATAATATAGTATCTTGTTGAGAGAATGCAGCCGGTCACGTTGTCAGGGACGGATGGAATTTGTTTTACAAACTCGCAGTATTGAAATGAGGCCATTTTTTACCTTCAGGCAAAAAAAACTCTTCATTGCGGGGTGCGTACAGGATTCCATTATTTTATTAGCCTGTGTACTGTCTGTCGGCGGCCTACATCACTGATGGCGAGAGTTGTACGTGACCGAATTCCACAAACTCGGCGACTACAGGAGCGGGCGGGCTGAGGCTAACGCTTTTCGTTTATGTCGTCGCAAAGCCGTCACGAGTTGCCCGCGGTCGCCGTGTTGCGGTGGTTTTGGTGGCTTTGCTGCGGTTTGAAATTCAAATGTTTGTCATTGCATGGAGAGCAGACACCCTAGCGTCGCTGACCAGTTATCACCACAGAGCGCACCGCGGAAGGAATTCCCAACGAAATTGTTGAGACATGTATTCTGGAGCCCTCAATCCCGACGGGTGGCTGGGTGGGTGCCCTGTGGGCCTCAGGATCCTTTCCGTCGACAACCGCTTCATCTACAGTAGGTCGATTTCATGCCCCAACTTCGATGACATGAATTCGGTTTCCAGATTTTCCAATCGGGATATGTATGCATATTTTTCATTTTTTCACCGGTTGTTGCCTTCTGTGTTCCCTCCCAGTTCTCCCCTCGCTTCTTTCCTTCCGTAGTACTACGACTTGGTTAAACGCACAATGCCCACTGCGAGAACGAGGCAGCCTTGCCTCATTTACCTCTCTACTACGAAGTAATTGAATGCCATGCTGGCAATGTTAAGACTATGCCGATGAGCGAAACAGCACAGAGAGATGTGTGCCACGCTGGAAGTATGACGCAGTTGCTATTTACGTATAACACGTTCTACATGACATACGGGTTGTAGGGCCAGACTTTTGAAACCATGAACTGACGGCATATACATACATATACATGGCTGACTTTTCAGGTGCGCAATCTGTGGGAAATGGCGGGTGTGTCTGGACCTTCTGCAGGAGATGCGCGATAACGGCATCAGCACAACAACCGTCAACCATGCCATGGTCCTCCGCGCGGTGAGTGCCACAGATAGCCGGGGTGGTGCGTTTCCTGAGCGAACATTCCCCCCCGCTTGGTTAGTTTTCCGTTTATTGAAGCTTGTCTGGCGACCTCGGACTTTAGTTTTTTTCAATGAGTTAATGCACACCTGTTAGACAACAGCACCGCCGGTTCCGACGTTGGTGCTTGACGCGGCTGGCGTTGGGTGGTCCCCGCGAGGCTAAGCAAGGCATCAAGAGCACTACATGGTTCGTTCTGTGTTGGTGAACAGCACGATTTCGCCGTACAAACACCAGCGTAGCGTGTGTACCACGTATATTACATTGTTTTGCTTGCGTTCTCCCCTCTGTACGTTACTCCCATTTCCCGTTTCCCCTTTTTCTTGGAAGTGCGGCGACGAAGGACAATGGCGTGCAGCCGTTCAACTGGTAGATGGCATGCTTGCCGAGGGCTTGCAAGTCAACTCTCACAGGTGAATGAGATCGCTAACGTCTCCGTTTACCGCAACCTCACCCTCGCGCTTTGGCTTCTTCTCCCTCATCAAACTTATCACACGTCGGACAGATCATCGATTTCCACTTCGTGACATACATATTTTAGGGCGGATGTATTCCTGATCTGTATGGTCTCGCTCATGTTTGCCGGGTGGGAGCCGCGTAATTTGCGTGATCTACGACGTGTTTCCTGTGTTGGATTTGTACTATACAGATCCTGCGCAACATATCATAGCGGCGGGTTAAGATCTAGATGATCTAGATGATGACCTAGATGATGATCTAGATCGTCATCTGTCCGATGTGTGAAGCCTATTGATAAGTCTTGTTGGAACGCAGTATTTCAAGTGATAATTATCGAGACAATCGGCCGTGATGGACGCAACGTGAATTGTCGCTGTCTTCGGTTTTTGACACTTGTATATACGTGCATGCTGTGTTTCTCTTGCGCGCAGCTATACGGCTGTGGTTAGCGCTTGTGGTCGGGCTGGACAGTGGAAAAAAGCTGCTCAGTATCTTGACGAGATGGAGGCCTCGGGCACCGAGGTGAGGTGGAGGTCGTCCCCAACTTGGCGTTATTGGCCAAGAAGGAAGAGCTTTTGTAAATTCATCGCCGGAGACATCACGCACAATTCGAATTCCTGCGCCGACAGTCGTTTTTAACTGGTGGACATAAAGTAGGTTGTAGCCCATGGTCGATCCTTCGATGCTGAACCGCGGTTGTATCGTGCAGCGGGGTGCCTGCGAATTGTTTAATTTTTTACTGCAACATTGCCTATTTACTAACACGCCAGCCGTGAGTCTCAACTACTTTTGAGCGGGTAGGCTTTTACATATCGATTCTGGCAATGCGGTACGCATACAGAGTAGGCAGTTCAATTGTCTCCTGGCAGCCTTCATTTCTTCCATTTATTGATAGAGTTTCGTTGTATTGCACTTTTGGACGCGACTGCCGTCACTTTTACCGTGAGGTTCAGCGCAGTCAACTTCCCGATAGCAAGTATAGCATGTACCAAAAATCAACTCTTCCAAGACGTGGTCAGGCTGCAGTCAAAACATCGGCTTGAGTAGAGTGTCGGCACCTTCCCTCGTGACGCTGCCCGGTCGCAAGTCGACTTCAACTTGAATATCGGTGATCGACTATGATACCTCAGCAACGGTTTCGCTGTTTTTGTCTGTTTCTTGTTTCCTTCTTTGTTCCCGCTCGTAGATCCATCGAAAGACGTACAACACGGTCCTCAGCGCCTACGTACGAAACGGCCAGTTAGCGAAAGCGCTGGACCTGTTTGGAGCGATGAAGGAGAAGGGGGTCGACCCGGTGAGGCCGCCTGTACCATCACAAATTTTATCTTTTTTGCCATGATAGTTATCTCTGTTACCTGTTACCTCACTTGCCTCAATCTCCTTGGTCAGCGGTGCCTATCTACTCTCACCGGCATGGGGTGGCACAGCGGCAGGCAGTGCAGAGTTGAGGGCCGAGCGTCGCTCTTGTGTCGTACCTTGTTGTACTTCAAGGTCAAGACCTGCTGGCACCGTGCTTCGTTAAAGCAATTGACTGGTCATACTGCACGGCAAACGAAAGCCCAAAGCGGCGGTCCCGACCGCTGCTTGTTGATTTGGCCGGAGGATGGAATACAAGTGCTATTATTTGCTCGGGGCGTTGTACTGATCGCACTGATGACTCGATGGGGACGGCCATGTACAGTAGCAACAATTGCTTTGGAACTTGCGCCAACTTTATAGTATACATGTAGGTATAGTTAAGTTCATGCCTGGGAGACTGAAGCGAACGAATTCGGAGCTTGGCACGCACGCAGCCTATGTAGATGGCCGATGCCACATGTCAAGTGGGGTTCGCGCACTTCATGGCACACAACAATGTAACCATTGCGTATTCTTCATGCATGGGTAGGTGCTGTTCACCCTCGCCTACAATTGAGTTCCTATCTGGGTACCCAAAATTCGCCGCAAATATACCATCGCGTTGCACCAAAGAACACGGGAAACACACCTTGGGTCGTTATCGTGACGTTTCCTCAGTGCCTGGTGAGCTACAACGTGGTCATCTCGGCTTGTGGCAAAGCGCAGCAGCCCGATCAAGCAATGTCGCTTTACCAAGAAATGAAGGAAAACGGCGTGAAGCCTGACTCTTTCACTTGCACGGGGCTGATCACCGCATTCGCCAGAGTGAGTGTGCGCTAACTTTTGATACAATTGCTTTTTAGTTCTCTTCAGTTGCTCTTCAGTTGCTATTGATTCTAGGAAACGATAGCTTTGCACTGTGCAGGAGGCGTGTGCGGCTTCAATTAAACGGTTTAACGGTCCATGTGTGGCAACGAAGGAGGTGAAAACGGGGTACTGCCTTGCCGTTTCGAACTTCCGGCGTTTCATGGTTTATTGCTTGCGGCGGTAATCTGTCGTTGTCTGACATTGTGACATGACGTCGGAAATGGAAATGCTTCCCTATGCACGCCCGCCTCCGGGCCCGAGCGTATTTGAAGACACATGGGAGATGGCGAGCGAGAAATGCGGTTCTATGTACAGCTTGTGGTGTCGCTTGAGTAGTTTGGAATCCTACCGGTACCTCATCTCCAATACTTTAATCAATTCGCTGAAGGAGTGTTCGAGTTGCTTTTCTGCGATGGGAATGCACGCAATTTTTGTTCTTTTTTGGCGAACTTGGCCGTGTTCTCGTCTTGAACCTTCGTTGCGGGCATGGCGTAATTTTTTACTGCCAGCCATGTCTCGGCATTGGAGGCTAGGACATCGCTCTCTCACGCTATGCACGGTATGCTCACGGTATGATATATTGTATGGTATGATGCACAGGCTGGTGACTGGATGAAGGCCGTGAGCATCCTCGGATCTATGCGCACTGATGGAGTCGAGCCAAACGTCATTTCCTATTCGGCTACATTTGCCGCGTGAGTACGCTCATCACCGTTTCCCACCAATGTCTCGTCCGTCAGCAGTGTTAGGAAAAATTGATCCGATCACTGCACGCTAAACTGTCTATGATATGTGGTTTGTTCGAGGCAACGTGGGGTTTCTGTGCTTTGGATTGCAGCTACAGTAGTTACAGCAGGACGTTCATACCGTATGATAGCTTCCCAGAACGATTCGGTTAGTTCCAGTGACCATCGCTATTATTACTTTTCTTATTCTGGTCGCCCGTAGCTACAGGTTTTTTTATGGTATATCTTTACAGTATTGTATTATAATGGGGTGACTCTATGTTGTAATGTACCGATGGTATTGCTGTTCGCCTGGATAGGCTACTCTTGACGTCATTACTGCTATACACGTGCGCGGCGTTCCATGGTTGGGACAAGCCGGGGCTGGCGAGGTTTGGACAATGGCACCACGAAACGCGAGACTCGGGTATTCGTCGCATATGGTATTTGTGCTTGTTCTTGATGTTGGTCCTGATGCTCCTGTTTGTGCTCATCTTGATGATAATGCTGACGCTGATTATAATGTTGAAATAATAGGTGTTCAGGCTCTTGCTGATGCTTAAGCTTATGATGATATCGCCGACGGTGAGGATGATGCTGATGTTGATGCTGGTGTTGATGGTATTGGTGATTGCGGTTATTTTTATGTTTATGGTCATGCTGATATTTATGGTTTTTCTGATGCCTGGTACTTTTATATTCGGACAACGCGTCGGTGGCAGGTTGGCGATGGCGGGGAACGAGAAGAGTGCCCTAGCGGCACACGACCTTCTCGCCCGTATGCAAGAGCAAGGTATGACTACGTACGTGTGGAGGGATATGCCAGGGGACGCTGGTACAACCGCAGGGCAGTGTTTAGATGGTCGAGTGTTGTGAAAGCTCGGCGAGTTCTCGAAGTGAGCCATTCATAGTGCCCATCTTTGTGTCATTGATAGTATGTCATTAACAGTGTAGTCTGGCGGAATGGTAGTGCTACCGGCCAAAATCGAAGTCCTTCGATACTTCTAAGTAGTAAGTGTGTTGGCCCCTTTAGAGCCGGAAACGGTTTTTGGAGACTAAACTACTTGGAAGTAGTGTGGGATACTTTTTGGGGTAGTAAAAGGGTTAAGTAGCGTTCGAGGACGTTCCGAATGGAGTGTCACGCAGCATTAGTACGCCCTGTTATACCGCAAATGACCATTGTTCCTTCGTGTTTCGTTGTTGCCAACACGCTTGGCTTCAGAAAAGACACGAGCGCAGTTGCCGTAGCTGTTTTCGCTTTGAACACGCGACCATTACACCGTACGACCCGCGACCACGATAACGTGCCGTGCATGTTGCTGCCAGTTACACAACAACGCCACGGTCGATATATACACACCGTCGTGTTGTTATATTGCGGTCCGTTGTCCCCCCAAGCACGACGCATAGCTGCCTCCGATTACTGATTACGATAAACTTGGTCAGCTATGCATCACTCCTGCTTTCTCGTGCTTGCCCTCGCTCCCTTTCATCGCCGCCCCGTGTACTACTACTACTGCTGCTGGTGCTGCTGCTGCTGCTTCTTCTACCAATTGTCCCCAATGGCGTGCAAAGGGGTTGTGGGCAACGATACGTGCTACGGCAAGGCCATCGCAGCGTGCGGCAATGGCAAGAAGTGGGATCTCGCGATGGAGGTTTTCAACGGGGCAGAAAGCCACGGGGCTGTGCGCGGAGCGGTAAGCTCAACAAACGTAGCTCGCCGCGGCGCACGACTGCTAAACTTCGATGTTTACTGTACTTTACGTTACTGCTGTGCTGTACTGTGCTGTACTGTACT
Organism: Costaria costata; assembly: GCA_036873775.1. Classification (NCBI taxonomy): domain Eukaryota; class Phaeophyceae; order Laminariales; family Agaraceae; genus Costaria; species Costaria costata. Next base: position 12,311 of record JAYJME010002090.1, read on the forward strand.
GTACAGACGGTACTACGTGACGGTAATGCAGGGCATGCGTGGTGTGCTGCGTATGTATTATGTGCATACATGACAGCCTTACGATTCTACGGACAGCGCGCGACACTAATCATGGAATCGGTAGCATCTCAAACTTGTGCAGCAGAAAAATACTGGGGTTGTTTGGGTGTTTCTCGTCTGTTCACGGTAAGTGTATGCACCTTTGCGCTCTTGCAAGGAATATTCGTACTATTATTAATAGTACTACTGTTGCACTATTAGTACCACTGCTACTACTACTACTACTAGTAGGGGGGGCATAGTTATCAGAACCCACGATGTACTCCAAAACCGTACGTACATATCCCCTGTTTTCCCTATTTTTACTTAGCATATTTGGTTCTGATTGCTACAGTATGTTCCCCCGTAATAGCAGTTTCATCTTTTACTTATAGCTTTAGTCATAGCTTTAGACATAGCTTTAGACGTAGCTTTAGACTGTGGTAGGCCGCACTCGTCAACCTTCTCAAGCCCTCGTCGCCTTATTTAGCCCTCTTATGTCTACTGTCGGTTATTTTTTCCTCTTACGCCTGCTGTCGGACCGACACCATACAAAAGCAATGCTACGAAGCTGTCATAGATGCCTGCTCCAAAGCGAAGAAGTGGGAGTGCGCCATGGAGATCTTCAGGGAAGCGGAGAGAAAGTTTGACAAGGACAAGGCCGTGCTAAAACCGATGTTTCGGTCGGTGCTGCTGGCGGTGAGACTCGAGGAGATATGTGTTGTTCGGTAACACATGTCCTTCTTAATTATTACTGGTAGTTAATTTTGTTTTTTTGCCCTCCCCCTCCGGCCGATGTGCTTAATTTTAATTGGCAACTATATACGGCGGTACTGATTTCTCTCATTGAATGCAGTTTCGTGGGATTCGATGTCAACACTACTTACCAGGGTACCTCTTTCGGTGCCGTTCGTTGAAGTTCAATTTCTGGGTATTACTTAGAATACCGCTCGACGAGCGTGGTCGTATGGTATGTGGCATTTGTCATGAATGTCCTGCAATTTGGCATGCGACTTGGTGGCTTTATTTAACTTCCTGTTTTGCTGCTGTATTGCCATGAGGCGTGCCGTCTCCCAAGCATAATTTATGCACTCGGACATTGCTTTCTGTCCACATCCTCATCCCTGTTTTTTTATTCGGCAGTGCATCCGAAGCAACCAATGGAACATGGCGGAGGTCTTTCTCGGCGCCATGGCAAAAGCGGGCTGCCCAGCCGACGAACGCTTGCTGACCCAGGCTTTGGAAGCTTCGGAGAAGGCCGGCACTGCGGATTGCACCATTCGTGAGTGCTTAGACTACGTACTCCGTATGATAGTACGAGTAGTTATTACTGTTTTTATGAGAAACGTCAAGTACGCTGCACCTGAGGAGATGAGCGAATGCACTCGCTGTGTACGGTACGTTTTCATGTCTGGTGTGCTACTAGCGTCGTCCCACAGGAACAATCAGTCGCCAAGATTGTGCTTGCGAGGTTTATAAAAATCGAGGCACGCTTGTGTTGTCCGGATGCGTGATGTTCGGCATACTTTCGAATTTGGTGCTATTAATAGCAATGCCTGGCTGTCTGCCTTACTGCCTTGCCGTGCAGGTTTACTGGAAACAATACGGACGAATAACTTGAAGGTTGACGTCGTCACGTACAACGTTGGCATCGTGGCGCTCGGCAAGGTACGTGCTCTTGTACTTTGTATGCATGAGGTAGACATGGCTGCAATCACGATTGCACCAAATACAGTATCGACACCCCCGGTGGCCTGCCTACCTGTGCGTAAGTGTGCGTAAGTGGACGACGTGTGCTCGCTGCCTACATACTCAGGTCGGGATGTAGGAGTCGAAGCCGACAGTGACAAGAAATATACCAGGTTCGCACACCAAATATTAGCCAGACAAGATACACGGTGTCATACATAGAATGTCGGGGCTTATTGTGGCGAACGACTCTGACCCGGTAACTAAGGGTTAGAAATATTGACCTTGTGAGATGATTCACGGCGCGTTTTTCGCCTAAACACGATAGTCTAATCAATTGACACGCTCATCACACAAAACGTTGGTGCGACTTATCTATTTATTATATATAGCTAGCCCTGATGCCCACTAAACATATTGAAAATAGAGTTGATCTTTGATGCCCACT
>JAYJME010002091.1:0-14486 GCA_036873775.1 Costaria costata
TTTCTCCTTTGAGTAGTGACTATGAATCAACTAGATACTAGTAATAGTGGACTGCAGAGTCCATATTCCAATAGTCTACACCTCGACATTGGGGTGCTGCAGTGGTCGAAATTGGTCGGAATTTGGAAGGCACCAAAGGAGACAAAAACTCGACTCCCAGCTGAATGTTTGCACTTCATTTGCGGACAGCTACGTCTCACCACAACCAACCACAGCCGGTGAAACTGGGTCACGCTCAGTATGGGGTGCGTGAGGGCATCGGGTGCGCCGGACAGCAGCCGTAGGCAGCCAGAATCGACTCGCGAGGTGACTTCGTGAGGTCCAAGTTGCCAGGCGGCATCATCAAAAAGTCAAGAAAAAGTTGCAAATTCGACGATTTGGTTTTTTCCGCGATAGTACGTAGTACCATGGGTACAACACGTATGAACAAAACATCTTTCACCAGAAGTTAGCTGAGGAACTCGCAAATTTGTAAAGTATCAACATAGGGTATCCAAAAATCGGTGGCCGGGTGCATTTCGTTCCCGTTTGAGGTAGTTAAGTATTAGGGTATAAATATAGCAAAAAAGGGCAAAAATGCTCTGGATTCTTATAGATTTACGTCTGTTTTTTACATCTTAAAATAAAAATCTCGCTTGTGAAAAAACGTTTAAATCTATTTCCAAGTCGTTTGTATTCTTTATCGAAACGCCTGCTCGCGCGTATTTGGCAACATATATCTTAGGGTTCCTGCGTGGCCTTAATGTCAGGACAACACACACAGCACAACAACAACATTGGAACTCCGGTTCTACCATATTTAGGATAGAACATGATGCACCTATCGTAGCACGCCTTGTATATATGGCATTGTTCATGTAAGAAACAGTTAAGTTTGAAGTCTGTACAAGGTGTGTCATTTACGTATACTCGAAGTATTTACATTTCAAAGAACATGATTACGTAATAGGTATCGGAAACGATAGGGTGTTCTGGTGTACCTAGTACAGTACTGTATTATGATACCTGGTATGATACATCGGATTACATCACAAGATACGAGGTAGCATTGCAGTAGTATGGCACAACAAGGATGCGTTAAATACGATTTTTGGTAAAACATATGGTATATATAGCAAATAGCAAGACTACTGTTATCAAGTGTATACAACCTTAGTTGACGTTTATGGCATCATAAGCCATGGTTCACACAGGAAATGCTAGCAGGGTATATATCATAGACTTCGTACTTCGAAGTATATATATATCATCATGGGGAATATATATACAGAACATGGTTTATGTATGGTTAGTGTTGTCTCTTGATATACTCGTACTCGAACCAGGTTAAATTTAGTGGTAGGATATTATACTTAGTATAATACGTGATTAGTATTGCACATATTAGTGTTCTTCTGGTATGTAGCATTCGATGTGGACCAAGGATGATGTAGGAGATAGTATAATATTGCGGTTTGTATGTATAAAATATATAGAAATTTGAAATTAACCTAGTTTGTCTATAAATGGAGATATCACGTTATTCTTGTGGTTTTGCTTTATTTGAGTGGGACCCCGTACCCTTCTACCTGCCGGAATGCTGAATAATACATCTGAATAATACAACCCACGCCCCAGCTGTTGTTTGTGAGCCGAACAAGAGTGGTATGTCAGCTTCATTAGACCCCTTGGTCGAAGTATTATTCATGGTGGTATTGTAATAAACAGCCGGTGCTGGGCACCGAAGCCCTCATTCGGTTCGATCGGTGCTGTGTTAGCCGATCGAACATTTTAGTCGGTTTTCGGATATCGTTCATGTTGCAGTTTCGGTTATCGGTTTTAAGAAAAACAAAAACGGAACCTATGTTCTGAAACCCAGGCTAAATGTATTATGCATCAAAGGGTGCATCTACAGTTAGTTGAGCATGTCCCCTGCCAGTTTAAACTTTTTATCTAAATTTCAAATTCCACCCCGACTTTGTTGTAACCGACTACCGGATTTCATCTTTTCCACTGATAGCCAGTGTGTCCAGGCCTCATTTTCCCATTTCTGAGGAATCGAACAACCGGTTTTGACATGCCCGGTTACAGATACCGAAAACCGAGTTTCGGTGCCCAATCCTGATTACAGACACCGAATGTTGTTCTAGACGAGTAGACGGTATACCCTAGACTGTTAGATCGTATAGCTAGACGAGTAGACGGTATAGCGTAGACTGTTAGATTGTATAGCAGTAGACAGTTCGTTAGCGAGGGGCCACAGTACGAATCGTAAATATTTGAAGGTTCTAGAAGTGAAGTTTCGGAGGGATATTGTGCAAGAGATATTGCAAACCCGCCCAGGGTTACCCGCGTTAATCCACAACGATACCCGTTTGCCGAACACCGTTGGGTAATTGGGCATTACCAGACTTGGCAAATGGGTCTGACCGTGAGAGGTATACCCGCCGGTTGCCCGGGTGTTACCTTATCCGAATGAATCTATATTATCGCATCGCTTAGCGCACTTCGAGTGACCATGGACGCTGTCCGATAGAAGTTTCAAAACTTTGGATTGCAACGAAGAACGTTTCGGGCCCATTGTTCGCCATTTTCCGCCTAAATGATGGACTGAGTCGTTCGCCGTTCTCGATTGGTTTGAGATGCGCAACACACTGACAAACCCGTCACCAAAGTAAACCACGGCACACCTGCACCCAGCGAATCATTTCGATGAGCTGGAGGTCGGGGCGAGAGGTTAGGGCGAGACATTTGTTGTCGTTGGCGTTTGTCTGTTTCCGGAGGCACGCTATGGTCACGATCCGACCTCAGTACGGTATCTTGGAATGCTGGACCCCACTTCAGTGCGTTGAAACAATCTTGTCACAACCTTACCCAACTTTACTTCGGCTAACGCAGTGGTCTGGGACTGATCCTGCTTTAGTGCGGTCACCGTACGCGTTAGTGCGGTCATCACACCAAAGGGGGCCTTCACGCCTTCACATCACTATTTACCCATTTTTGTACGTATATACGTTACCCGGTGCGTTCATGGATGGTCACCATATGCGCGCCGCGAAGTTATATCGTCACATTCGTCCCCCGCGGTCTGTTTCCGACCGGTGGTAGTCTCCTATCGTCAAATGTTTGGGCCATATCGAGCTACCACGTGTGTCAAACAGGGATGTTGATGAGCCCACCCCACTCACGATAAAGACACCACGTTGATGTGCCACCGTTCTGGTAGAGATGGCCTCAGTGACTGGAGGGAAAGTCATTGTATCTTCTTGGAGGCCACGTGACCTAGTTGCTAGCGGATAGGTATGCCGGCTTGTTAGAAAGCACCACGGCCCGTAGTCCTAGGGTATTTCTCCGATGACCACCGACTAGATTGTGGCGATCAGATACTTTCAGAGCCTCACACACACCATCGCCTATGCTGCCACCATATAATAACCGTTCGCGTTTTGTACCCGTCCAACTACAACTATACTTTCATGGCCGCAGGGAAGTAAGTATTCGACAGGTTTCTGCGACACCTTACAGGTCCTCGACAGAGGATTGGGCCACTTGAGGATCGATGTGCACATAAGGATATATTGTGAAAACGTTTTCACTTCAACAATGTTTTCTATCAAACTCGGCGCCGGTGTAAATTTCTCTATCCGCATTTGGCGTTGTTTTCATAGCAGGGTTTGAACAGGTTTCCATTATTCGTTGTGTCTGTCCGCCTGCGGTGTGCTCTGTGTATATGAAACATTCGTGATTTTGGGTCACACTGCTTTGTTTGAGTACTATACGCAACCGAATTCCACAAGCCCGCCGTCTGCGTGAGCGGGCGGGCTGGGTCCGACAGGTATGTGATTTGCCTTCCGAAGCACACATCCTACTGCAAGTACGAGGCAGCCTGGCCTCAACAATGACTGTGATAGAAATTGTTCCCATGTTTTCCCTTGGCACCAAACCCGTCATATGGATCGTAAACATATACCAGTAACTGTGATCTCCAAGCCAATGGTGAACATCTTTGAGAAGACCTCCGACTACAGGGGGGAGCAAATTAGTTCTCGCCTTTTTTACAGAGACTATTTTTATTCTGTGTAGCAAATATAGCCATCTTCATTGCGGAGTGCCCGTACAGGGTTCTATTCTTATTTCGAGTGTACCTTTGCCCGTCTGCTGTATACTTCGTGTACAGTTATCTGGTCGTCACAATCGTCCTGTTGGAATATTTCCGATTTTTATATATGTACGTGACCGATGTCTACAAACCCGGTGTCTATCGGAGCGGGCGGGCTTGGGGGAACCATTAGGATGTGTTTCATCTCCAGCCGTCTGGATGTGAGCAAAGTGGCCGGTTTTATATGGATTTCATGGCCCGACTTATGTGTGCGTTGTCTCATGCAGCGGGATTTGTTATCGTTTTTTCCTATGAGCTATGAGTATACGCGGCCTACCGCGAGTTGGAGGCATCCTCCCTTGGTTTGCCTCCCTACTACTACTGTAGTATTGCCAACAAAGTAAACGGCCTTTCGTAAATAGGAAACGTACCAGAAATACTACAACGACGTAAAGTGATAAAATTGTAACCCCTACTGGTGCGCGTTGAACTATGGAAAAGTTGGTTTACGTTATAATGAGCGGAGTACAATTTGCATCGTCGAGAATAATGGATCCTGAAGTGGCCCAATCCCCTCTTGACCCATGCTATGATAGAGGTACACCCATTTTTTTCTGAGGCTCTTCACTTTAGGAGCTCCATATCACACCCGAAAACTGTTTTTGAGTAGAATGGATGGGCAGCCCGGTGACAAAAAGCATGGACTAGGTATTTAAGAAAAATATTTTGCTAAGCAAGAATGACATTCGGACGATTTGGGGTTAAGGTGCCCCGTTCTTCAGAAACAAAAAAAGCCGAAAAGTGCAACCTCTATCGTGGCACGCGTCTCTTCCCCGTTTTCAGCACCGCCGACCGAACACTTGCGCGTACACCTTCTATCGTGATTTTCTGACCGTCGCTAGTGATCAAATACCGAGCACGTCGCAGTTGCGAACGGGCGCTGTTGGCTTGATCGACGATTATTTCCGTACGTTTTACAGCTAACATAGTTCAGGGTGCTTGTTAGGACCTCCCCCACAGCCTGTTACATGCATATTTTGCTGGTGACTTTAGAGGGAACTTTCCCTGCAACTGGCAGGCCAGGTACAGGGTATACAGTTACAGTATATATAACATACTGAACCACAAGATAGGAGCGCCACAGCATGTCAAATATGATAATAGTACCGAAACCTTTAGATAATAACGCACCATATTCCTTGACGTTACTCGTACGCACGTGCATTTGGGTAATGCAGGCGACGTTTCTGTCCTGTATAATAGTGAAACAGTTATCGTCCGTCACCAAGAGCAAACACAGACAAGGGACCACAATATCAGCGTCGATGTTGTCTACACTGTTTTGGAAAGGGCACTCTAAACCGCAATGGCCACTCAAGTAAAATTGACGCCATCAGACGAAATAGGATACATGGAGAGCAAGCCGTTTCTACCGGCTCACACCGGCTGAACCTCTCCCATACACGGCCACTCTGACCAGAATGTATACCAAGCCCGGCAGTGTTAATCGAACGCACGGGTATCCAACTAGCAAACCTTTAATTGCCTTGGACTGGGATCAGCTCATGAGCTCTTTGGCCCCGATCTAATAATTACGGTAACGGAGATTACCTACCCGCCAACGTTGTAACTGTGTCTTTGTGCTTGTTTCTTCTTTGAGGTACCGATGTAGGGGACCCGTTCACTGTCAGCCAAAACAGATTTTTGGAATTTCATCGAGGTTTTATGCAGTGAATTACCACTGCTGCACTGAAACGCCGACTACAGTAATCGTCTCACCTTAGTTGACGACGATAGCACAGAAAGGCGGTGATTCCCACAAGGTCGACAAACTATAGTGCAGGAGGGGTGGCCTGATCCTGTATTCGTGCCCCGCTTAGCTTTCCCGCTGGTGTACAAAGATTGGGGATGGAGTTTTGTCGACGTGGTGATGCTTTCCACGGACCCAATGAATTTTCCGGGAAATATCAGCTCAGGTCTCTTTGGAAAACCTTTAAAATTTGTTCTGCATCGTATGTAGACAGTGTAATGACAAGTATTGTTTAGCAGCTCCGCACGACGGTTGGGTAAGCCGATTCAGGCCAATACATTGTTTTGGTTTTGTCGAGACGGCCATTCAATTCACAGAACAACCTGATAAATTGATTAATTCGAGTGTATACGAAGGCTATGTCAGTAAGAAAATCTGGTCAGATACTCTTGTATCGAATCGATCTATCTACGTTTATATTGTTTGCGGAATTTCCCGAGAACGCGAGGCCATCTGTCAACGGAGTGTGCGGAGGAAACAATCTTTCAGACTATCCGAGGTCTGGCTCCAGGCTGTGGAGTGAACCATGCTGATCATGGCGACACAGCTAACAAACCAGTTTCCCTTATCCCCTCTTTTTTGGATATATATAGCGTGTGCGTGGAAGGTGGAAATTGGTGATGTTTAGAGTATGAATGTATTATGTATAGGGCGCTGGCAATTTGTCAAACAGGCTCCCGTTGTTCGGAGGAATACCAATCCAGAAGACCCATGGGTCAATCGTGGGCCACGGGGGGGGGGGGGGGATAATTCATGTATAAAAAAAATCGTGATATTAAATCAGTATCATTCGATTCCACTACAGTACTAAATATATACAAGGTGTCTACAGTACTAATATAAATATTCATACGTTTTTGCCGCAAGAAGTTTGAAACGGTCTACAGCAGTGACAGCTGCTGTCATCTTGAGTTTGTTGTTATATCCGGTGTTCCTACTGCAAGGAAATCGATACAGTGTTGCGTGGAAAATGACGGTCGTCATGTGACAAAGCCCCGTCCCACTTGCTAGGAACCCTTGCAATCGAACGTATTACACGAAGCGCTGTAATGGCAATACACATGTTGTACGATATGAGCCAGGGCACATTTTGTGCCTTTGTTTGTTGCTTTTCCTAAATTGCACGTGCTAGCGTCGCTGGGATCGATTAAAATAGTACAGTTGTCTCGAGGAAAGGCAGACCGTCCTCGAGTTATAGATACAGTACGTACGTGTGCTCGAGGTATATGTACGGCCTTGCTTGCTGCTGTAGCGAGCCACAAGACACCGTTACTCTTCAAATATGGGCCCGCGACGTTGTGTGCCCCATCTGACGAACATGCGGTCTAATCGTTCGTCATTATTGAATGGCACCATCTACTCGTCGGCTAACTGTCTTTATCCTATATACTGTACGTGTGCGGTGATTGAGTTCCAGCGTCGGCCTTCCGCAGAACCATTCGAAAAAGGGGAATTGTTCGATCTACTGTATCTACTATCATGTGGCTACTGTACACGAATGTGACAACCTTTTACAGACCAGGAGCATCTATCAAACTACAGTTTCCTCGGCTACCGATCACGAACGCTCCTCCGGGACTCGCTCCGGGGACTAACCACCATGCAACCATAAACCTTTCCGCGCTTAGTCCTTATCGAAACGAGTGGACTCCGTATGCTGTATGATATCAAACAGAATGGTCTCACTTATAGTTTGAACAACTTGGACAAGCATCGCTACGGCCAAAAACGGGGAAAAGGGCAGAGCGCTCGACCCACCTAACAGAGGATTCCATTTTCATCACGGCGCAGCTTATTGATGCACACCTTAGACTGTCGGTACCGGGCGATAAATGCTGGCCCAAGTCCGCCACTTGTTTGCAGACCTCACTCGTATGGGTCATGTGACACCTCGTGCTCGTGAACAAACGCCCGGTCTGCTTTAAGAGCACCTACTCACAATGTTCCTTTAAAAGTTGTTTATTGTTTTCTCGCTGAGACGATCCTACTTCACGGCTGTTGGTTGATACCAGTATTCACCTGTAAAAAAATACTATTTTTATGATTTCAAATGGCCCTGCGCTTACCCTCTGCTATGTCCATGACATAATTCGTATTGTATGATATATTAACTGTTGAGGTTCAATGACGTGTTGAGCTCGACAGTAAAAGTGGTGGCCAACGTGTACTGCTGTATGTACAGCACAGTAAATAAATATGAAGTTACTGCTCCGACGCGCATCCTGTTAAATGAAAAGTACCTATTTACGTAAGAAGAGTGATAGTGGGTATCAAACAAGTTTGATGTGCCTGACGCGAACTGCAAAAACGAAACTGTACATACTTCGAAGTATATACATAATATATATGTGAAACACATAGATAGTAGATGAAAATACTAGGTATGTTTATGGTCGTATACGAGGTTTATGTGCTGACGTGACTTATGCGCTGACGTGCAACTCTGACAATGAAGGCGGTCCCAACACAATATATATGGAAGGGTAGGAACGCAAGAGTACAACAACCGCCGACGCAGTAGCTTTAACAAGCCAGGAGTTTGACCAGTTCTTAGTATCTGTCGCATTCCTCATTCGCATTTTTCTAGTGAGGGGTCAACTTGCATTTCGGCCAAAGGGCAATCCAACGGTGGTAGGTAGCGGTGGTGTCAATTCGTCTGAGCTCCTCACGTATGGAGGAGCTCAAAATCTCATCCGAAGCAAGACTTTCAAAGAATTTTGTTCCCGCAAGCAACACGACGAGTATTTCTACTTTCTAGCCAAAAGCAATACACTTTGTATAATCGCCAAATTGTTATATTAACTCGTAGTCAATCACGTGAGGGGCTCAAGACGGTCAAAACATATTTGGCGAAAATATGACACCCCTACCTACCGTTGAATTGCTCCAACGATGTCTATGCTTTTTCGGATAGCTGCTCGAAAACAAAGTGTTTGTTTCCACGTACTAAGTATGATACGGGGTAGTACGTGCCTCGGCACGTTTTGGGTCTGTGTGCTTGTTGTACTGCTGCTTCTTCGGTGCGCGCGGGAAAAATCCCTTTTCGGCGAAAATTTACTGATGATTTTTCGTGGCGATTGCACGAATGATATCAAGACCTACAGCATTAAGGCAGTTGAAGGAAAATGTATTGGGTTTGCATTACGGTATTGTAGTACTTTCGATCAGGTACCCAGCCGAACGTCAAAATCAATACATAAAAAAACAACAACACGCGCTCGAAACAGAGTGACAGCAGGGATTTGCCAGTGTAGGGAACGGTGCTCAAAAAGATCTCCGACGCAATACACACACAAAGTATTTACATTTCCGGAGTACACGAATATATTATTTTTCGCCGCTCCGACATTGGGGCGGGGGGTCCCGATCTAGACCCTATCGTACTCCAGAACTAATAATGTCGATGAGCGACGCATATATTGATTCGTTTGACCGTTTAGAAGGCGAATCGAATGGTGTGCGTGTGTATTGCAGGCAGATCAATACTTGCGAAGTAGCCTATCACGAGTAAATAAAATTGAATCAGACGGATATTCCATGGACGAATTTACTTGTTGCTTCCGATCGACCTCGGCAGCCATCATCTGCCGAGTATAACTGATTCTGAGTACTACCCTTCCTCGGCAGGTTTGTAAGCTTTTTTAGATAAAATGTTTAGTTTTTCTTGCTCGCTCGATCTCTATTTTTATTCGACAGCTTTAATTTACTTTGCCATACTGTACATCTTTTCTCACTTGTCTCCGCTTATTGTCCCGGACTGCTTCCACGTGTGTGTGATGTCAGAAATGATAAGGTTTGGCGGAGACTGATTTGCTTGGACAAGCCCAAGCCTCAACAGTTTTACTTTGATTGGACGTCTATTAATAGACCTCCGACGACGACCACGATTACGGCATCAGCAACGACTGCGACCGCGCTAGTTAGTATGTTTGAGTTCGAATTCGATTTGAGTTACCCTGTCAGAACAATGAATGGGCGTACTGGGTGGTTTTTCTATGCCTAACAAGGCACAATGGCGCCTTTGTATCAACCACGCTGCTGTGGTGGTATCTTTGCGCGATACCTGGTAGGTAATAGTTCCGCCTATTATGATCCCTTGCTTCCTTGGCGTCGACACATTCGTATTAATTTGTAGTCGAAGTATCTTTCGTAGTGCGTTATCGTTGCGTCATTGGTTGTAATTGTGTTGAGTCGTTTGTCGTGCCAATCTGTCACTGATACGATTGTATTGGTTTATGTTGGGCAGAAAACGGGAGGCGTATTAGAACTACATTGTGTTCCTTATTCGTCCCCTTCGGTGAATCGTATGATCAAGGGCATTGGTGTTGCCTAGAGTCGTTTCTTTGGAGAGATTCAACGCAGCAAAGTTCTTATTCGCGAATGACGCTTCCCATGTCGAAATAACCTTGCTGATTTAAATATTCTCTACTATTCATGGTGTTTTCATTCTTATTTTGCGTCGTTTTATTGTGCCGTTAAACAGATAACGGTACAACAATAACTGAGTTTTTGAACAAATGTGATTGCCTCGAAGTTGGGCAAAGGTTTAGCTTCAGTGGGCTCGTAATTGTGGGTCTGATTTCACCTTGTCAAATATGTTTTAATTTGAGCGTAGGTTGGATGTCGTTTTCAGCAAACGTTCAGCCCTAATTACTGTTGTAGTGGCCTGTGAGTCGCGACTTTACTGGCATTACCCAATCGTTGCGCCGATGTTTCCGCCCTGAATAATAAAATATTGGAGCTTGTTGATGTTGCGATGTTTTGTCCTTCCTGTCAAAAACTCGTATAGTTTTGGGTCAGTTGATGATGCGATGGGTCGTTGCTTAAAGTAGAAGTGGTTTTGTGCGAAAGTGGCGCCTCGTCGAAGTTTCCGATTAGCCGCCATTATCGTTATGCAAATGGCGGATGTCTTGCGCTATAAGTCGTTGACTACTGAAGCTTTTTACAAAGGAAAAAACGTCAGCTGTGAGATCGAAGATTTTGTCGAAACTCAACTTTGCAAGCTGCATGGTATACTTCAATCTCGCGTACTACGTGTTTTGTGTAACCTAATGGGGAATATATTTTCTTTTTAAGGGGAACAAGATATTACCAGCTTACTGGTATGTATTACGATGATATTGGTTTGCCCCTGTCCAGGAATACAGAATATTGCCGAGGAGTGTGTGGTATTGCGGTCACTCGAACCATGCATTCGTTACATGCCACCATAATAATTCCATCGATTTGTAGAAGAAGTACGCCAGTACCATTTAGGCTTGCGAATAGTAATTCCTGCAATGTTTCCTCTGCGTTGTCTTACCTTGTCGAAACATCAGTTTAGTTCGTCGTTGGTGTTGTATTGGACGACTCTAACCCTTGACCGATTGCAGTTGCGCATATACTTTGAGGTACGTATACTATTGGTTTGTACTTGGTATCATTAGAGGTTATTGGTGATGCGATGGGTGGTCGATCATTGCGTGGAGTGATACAGGGTTTGTCACGGCCTGTCAAACATGTGATACTCCTGTTATAGCTACAGTCCTAGTAATAGTTAAGAAAATTGCAATGGAAGCTCAACCATAAGAAGGTATTCGTCACGCAGACAGCACGATGCTGGGATAGGTGACTACAGTCGTACAAAAAACATAGTGCGACAACGGAGACCCAGGAAAGCAGACGGAGTAGAGGCCAGGCCGTACAAAAAGGAAACAAGAATCCGAGATTAAAAACGTGCAACGCAACCAGCTAACGCCAGGGATGGAGTATGTGGAAATTCCAGGAGAAGCGAATTCAATGCACTCGAAATGCAATAAAAATATTTTGGTCGGACCAGGGCGCGCGAGGGTACGCCTTTAACCAAAGGTCACCCCAGCGCAGTTCACCTACGGTGTACGACCGGAAACTCCTTAAGCAACAAGTAGGCAAAAATACAGAATACCGCTATCAATAAAAATACAACTAAAGTACTACCGACACACGAGGTTAGCCGCACCTATTTGTTTGTCCCCGGCTGCTCCACTGAAGTATGTACGGGCAGTATTATGCATGAAAGCCCGGGTTGTATCCTAATTATCGTCGACTCACTCGAGGGGAAGCCGCCACCAATACCGAAGCATCCAAATATCTCAGAAAATACTGCCTCACCACACAATATAAAATCTTAATTTCCGTAGACATGTATGAAGCCGCCGAGTACAACAAACAGACCCCCTACTCGGTGCACTATACAACATGTATGTCCCGAACAACGCATCACAGAGTAACGACATTAGTACCAGCGCTCCAAAACCACATCGTTTCGTAATGTAAACTGCGACAACCATATACTTTTCCACAGAATCATGCATTTAAATCCCCCCTCGTGATTCTTCCCAGCAAAAACATGAGTGGCAAAAACAACGTCCGTGCCGAATTAGAGTTGATCCTCGTTTCTCGTATTTTCACGAGTCTCGAAAACCCCAAACTATTACTATTAATACCAGCACTCCAAAAACGGTTTGTAATGTGATTTCTGACAACCACATAATTCGCCACTGAATCATGCACTCGAATCCCCCTCGTGAAAACCAAGAGTGGCAAAAACAACGTCAATGCCGAATTATAGTTGATCCTCCTTCCTCGTACATTCGTGGGTCTCCATACCCTCAAAATATAGCTACAGGGTGTTGCATGTGACATGTCGCCATGTCACAACCACTTTAGTACCAACCCAAATTCAGCAGCAGTTGGTTTTCCAACAAGTTCATATCTTGCACTGCCTGTAGAATCAAGCTCCAAAACCAATAGTACTATTCCAACACACTAATATGATGCATGGCAGCACCAAGCCGTAATGAGCAGTAATTTTCCAGCACATTCTTCAATCCGAGAATATACAGTAAACGAATATGTAAAAGGGGGCTTCGCCGCGGCGGGCGAACGCCCTCCTACGGCTCCGCGCATGGCTGTAATGGTCAAGGATGTCACAGACTAACAGAGGCCGTCAATGCGACACTACGTACTGATAAGGGGGGTGCAAAAATTAATCATATGGTGCAACGTCCAACATTATCATCGTCACAGACAATAATATAAATACATGTATGATTAGACGCGTGCTACGATAGAGGTAGCACTTTTTGGCTTTTCTGTTTCTGAATGACGGACCTCATTAACCCAAAATTGTCAGGGTGTCGTTCTTGTTTTTATATGTGATTGCTTTGTATATCAATGTCATGGTTTTTTCAATCGGGTTGCACGTTTGGTTGACTCAAATCCACTCTGTGGGGGAAGTACAGAGCTCCTAAAGTAAGGAGCCTCAGAAAAAAACCGGTGCACCTCTATCGTAGCACGCCTCGTTATGTTGGCGCTTGCGCGAGAGTAGCCGGAGGGCCTGTTTTAAACCAGGTTTTGAGCCGTCCACGGAATAGCTCGAGGTGGGGTCCATCTCTCGGTGCGCCGTTTTCTGGACGTGCCTCAGCTTGCTCGCCTCTCCCGACCCTGCGAGTAGCGGCCTCGGCCGTGCTCACGGCGTGTCGTGGCGGCCCCTGCTAAATTGCGTTTTTGGCCAATTTTCGGTTACAAATTTCAATTGCGTAGTCGTACCAACAAATAGACAAATGTCTTGGAACACATTAAACCAGTCGCTATAGCGTAGCTGATAGCCGTGCTGTCTCGTATCCATGCGTGTCTGAGTTCGGATCCCGGCACATACAATTGGCTTCCTTTTTTTTTTTACGAGTACGTACACTTTTTTTCCCCCTTTGTTTTTGCTACGTACGAATCGCACAATTTTGTTTGCTTGGTGGTGTCTGTCGACACAACGAAGTACTACTGTAGCTCTCGGATTAGTGTCCACGTACCTATGTTACAAGGCATAGTTTACGTAGGTTACTGGTAGTAGCCCAACAGACTAATACCTTAACATATGGCGTCGATTGCAGACATGAGCTTGAGGTCGGTCGGGAGTTGTTCGAATCTTACCGGGCCCACGACAATACACCTTTTTATAAGAAAAAAGTGGAACTCCCCCACGTCGAACCTGAAAATACTTATCGATCCCCAAAATACATAGGAACAACCTGGTGGTTTTAGAAGGCTAACATTTTACCAGTAGCCCAACAGACTAATACCTTAACCCCTACTGTAAATAGTGCTGGGAGTAGAGTTTTTGTTTTGCATTCGTTTCCCTTCTTTTAAACGATTACGTCAGATTACGTACTACACATTTTTTTCCCCATTTGTTTTTGCTACAAATCGCACTCTTTAAATGTATTCAATTTTGCTTGGGGGATGTCGACGCAACGGAGTAGCTCTCAGATGAGCGTCTACGTGTCTACCTACTGCAAATAAAACTCGAACTAGATTTTAGCTTTGCATGCGCTTGGTTTATCTTTCATTCACGCGTAACGTAAACTTTTTTCCCCAATTGTTTTTGCTACGAATCGCACTGTTCTTTGTTTATTTAGTTTTATGCGTTCTATATGTACCGGCTCAAAGGGAAACTATTGTCATGATTTAAACATATTACAAGAGCTCCGCTTCGCGGGCGGCTGTCGCCGCCCGCTACGCTCGCGCCAGGAAAGGGGCGGAAGACGCCCAAGATATGGTGCAGGCGCGACGTGATAAAGCCCA